>CAJNIZ010009707.1:0-13043 GCA_905231905.1 Symbiodinium pilosum
ATTTGAAACTCTAAATCTTTGTTGATATCATAAATTCCTTCCACGGTTGCGTCGTGAGATTGATGAGGATGATAAAACCGACAGAAGCGCTTATTAGCGTATTCATAACCAAGGCTAGGGTCATCGTCTCTATAAAAGGTGATAAACGAAGCAACTAGTTTAGAAACGGAACGAATAACTGGAACGCTAATGTCCGAATAACCTGCGACTGATTGTGATTGTGTAATATAAGTTGTATATGTAATTGGTAGTCCTTTACCTTCTAATAAATGCTTTACATATTCGTTGTTTAGATTATTGTCAAGGGTGCAAATATCACACGAAACGAAAGCATTGTTAAGTTCAAACAGTTTTGATGTGTTGGAAGCATTACCGCCTGGAAGTGCTACATCACTTGTAAAACGGTCTCCTGTTGCGTTTGCTTCTGTGTTGTCATCGGGATTGATAATACAATCAATGTCGTTATTTACTAACTCTAACTCAATGGTTAAATTACCCATATATTTTAACGGTAAATACTTAAACTGAGAAAACAAACCGCATAATGGTTTAAATCCTACTGTCATCTGATTTTTAAATCCAGGACAATTCACAGCATTCACTTCATATTGTAAATCAGCACCAACATTATTAACTAGTGTTTTCACTTCATCGTCATAACGATAACCAAAGCCTTCGTTAGCTTCGTCTTTTCGTGCTCCTTGTGACATTAACTTTGAAAACATCTGATGAACGCGGTTATAATTATCAAAATCTTCAACAACTTGATTACCGGCAATAATACGCATACGTCTGAAAAAGGAATATGGCGGTGCTAATGGACGAAGTTTTTTGTTAAGGCTTTGGTCTAAATTTTGAACTGTGAAGAATACACGAACCGATTGAGGGTCTAACCATCCGTTGTCTTCTGCATTTAATGAAAATTTTAATACACGATTTCCTGACGTAGGCTTATAAACGTTAGAGCCACTAGGGTAAAATCTTACGCTTCTTCTATCTGTTATATAACTTGCTCCTTTGTTTAATTTAAATGAAAGGTTATCAACTAGAATATCTTCCGGGCTAAATTGCTCAACCATAACTATATATAAACCACTAGAAAATTTAATTAAATATAATTTATAATTATATTTAATCAAATAATTTAAAACTATATTTATTTTCATTACTGTTTTTCTTCTTGTTCGCGTATGCAACACGAAACTTCGTGTTCGTGTTCTTAACTATACTATTTATTTCTTGTCTTTCCACATCATTTTCTTCAACTAACTTTCTTATTTCTTCATAGCTGTTCTGTTTAAACTTCTTCTCTGGCTTCGTCTTTTCCATCTTTTCGTAAGTCTGCGCTTTGTAAGAGAACATTTATTAATAAGTTAGAGATTTTTAATCTATAACTTATTAATAAAGCTGGAACGTCATAGACGTTCTACATTATTTATATTATTCAGAATTTATTTCTTGTAAAAACTCTTCTGTTGTCAGTGGTATGTTGCCTGGTTTGTTCTTGACGTCTGCCATTCCTTCAAAGCTGTGATTAGAGAAAAATCCAATCCACCGCCTTTATCAACTGTGATAGGTGCGTTGTCAAAAGCGCTAACAACATCGTTTTTACCACGTATTCTAAGGTTCGTTCCGAAATCTTCCGTTTTCTGACTACTCCAATGTGGAGCACCGTAACTTCTTGTTCTAAACTGATTGTCGTAATCTTGATTAAGTTGAGCGGACACTGCTGAGCCTAAGCTGTGGCTAATGATGTCAGTGATACCTTCATTTTCCTTAATGTGTTTGTTAGCATCTTTATAACGTTGTGTTAAGCGTTTTATGAAACGGTAATTTTAGATCGTCCCAAACATCTTGCGCTGATTTTGTTCCTGCTATGTATAATATAGAACCATTCTGATATAATCCGTCGGGGCTTTCATATGCCAATCTTAAACCCTGGGCATCTGTTAAAAAGGTTTCTGTTCCAGCTAATTCTTCTTTGACTTCATTATGTATCTTGCTTCTTGTGTTAGGTGCTTCATACAAAACACCTTCATTTAGTCTTTTGTTTCTATGCATTATAAAATAACTTATAAATTAATTTTCTCGGTTAAATAATAATGTTCAAATTCGCAGAGCAGTTTGAATATAACAATATATATTTTATCTATGATAATATATATTATTATGTTGAAATTCAAAAAAGTATATATTGACAGTAGTTATAGAGTAAGTGGCACGTCGTCCGATTTTACTATTGACTTACCGGAAACTGTTCAACTTGAAGAAAATATTTTGTGTCAAATACACGAGGTAAGCATTCCTCATTCGTGGTATTCAATAAACAGCACAAACAACAACTTATATTTTAGACATCAGGTCATACCCCCAGGTATTGTAGCAGGTATAACGTATCGCAAAATTACAATTCCAGAAGGCAACTATACAGCAGTTGATTTAGCACAGACAATAGAGATTGCTTTAAATTTAGTTTATGATACAGGTGATAGACCAAACACCTATTCAATAAGCTATAACACATCAACCAACAAATATACGTTCAGCTCTAATTATGCAACTGTTACTTTTGTTGTTCTAACTGATGGCGAAGTAGCTCCTTTATGTGGTTCGTTTAGTGACCCCGTTGATGTTAATAATTTAAGTTCAATAAACAGAGTGATAGGCAATACCACACCTGCTACTGACGCTTACACAAATGTAGCGCCTTACACAACAAACTTTATTGACCTCACGCCTGTTAAGAATGTTTATTTACACTGTAATGAAATTAGCAACTTTAACCAATTGACAGTGGCGGGTAATTCAAGCATTATCAAGAAAGTCCCCGTAAATGTTCCTTACTTAGGTGTCATAAATGATTTAGAGTTAAGTTCAGTTGATTATATTGACTGCTCCAACAAATTATTTCGTAGGTTAAATTCCAGATGCACCGACCATCTTAACCAAAACATAAATTTAAACGGGGTGGACATTTCATTTACCCTAACCTTTTTTTAAGGCTGAGAATTATCTAGTTAGAAAAATATATACTATATTAAATAATGGCGAGTGAAGAGGTTGATGAGGTTAAAAATGAAGAAGCACCCGAGGTTGTTAGTAATGAAGTTAATGAAGAAGCCGGTGAAGTTTTAGTTGATGAGGTTAAACCCGAACAAAATGAAGAAGTGGTTAAAAAAGAAAATAGTGAAGTTATAGAAACAGAACCAACTGCAAAAGCAAAACCAAAAGCAACACCAAAGAAACTAGCAAGAACAGTTAAAGTAGTGGAACTCGTTGAATGTGAAGCTTGTAACAAAAAGATGTTACCAAAATCGTTAAGGAACACACATCCGTTATATTGTAAGGGGCAACCAAGAGAAACATTACCAGTAAATAAGCAAAAGGCAAGTTATGGTTCAAAGGTTGAACAGAAATTAAGACAAGAAATTGAAGAAGAGATGAAAGCTAAATATTCTAAGGTTGAACAAACTGTTGAAACAAAACCAGAAGCAAAACCAAGTGTGCCAAGTGTGCCAAGTGTACCAGTTAGAATGGAACGCGAACGCGAACATATATCACCATCTAAACAATTAACAGCAACAGAACTTTTACAACAGCATTACAGTGAAATTAGGAAAGCTAAGCAACAGGAAAAGATTGAAAAAGTTAATAGGTTCAAAAGCAGTATGTTTTAATATTAATATTATTTTTATCTAAATAATATTAATAATAATGATGTTTAAAAGTAAGCCAGAGTTTAAACGTGCTCCACAAGTAGAAAAATATTATGATTTAGAAGAGACAATCGGTGTTGCGTCACGTAAAAAAGAATTAGAAGATATGAAGTTAAGAGTTGAAGAAGCTGAAAACAGAGCCAAAAACATTAGGTTAAGGAATGACTGGGTGGAACATCAGAAGAAGAGCCTTTATCAAGGAGAACTAGATAGTATTAATAGACAGTTAGAGAGACCTATGATGCCGGTCAGAACAAAAGAAGAGCTGGAAAAACGTCAATCCGACCTAAAAAATATTATAGCAAATATAATCTAAATTAATAATATGATTAAAACGTTGAAATCTGAACTAAAATTACGTCCAACTTATGACGAAATGATAGGTATGATGGAAAGTCAAGGAGACCCGAATAGACCTTCAATTGAAAGCGTCATTGACAGACGAGCAACTATATTTAGAAACAATCAATATGGAAGCCAGTTTGATAATGTTGATTTTCTGGGTTTGAAGAAGCAGGAAGAAGACAAAGTTAGAAACGAACTTAGACAAGCACAATTAAGAAAAGTCGGTGTTGAAAACGGAACTTCAACAGGTGTTTTAGCAGTTGGTTCAAGTGGTTTCAATACACCCTTTGAAGTTGAACTTCTTGATGGAAAAGAATTAAGCGTTGATGAAATATCTAGAATACAGGCGGAAATGGAAGCTCATAATCAAAGAATGAAAGTAGCGCGAGAAAGGGTTATTAGTAGCGCTAGTAGCGATTTAATGGACGTTCATTCTCAATCATTACCCGCAGGTGTTCCGGTTCATTCAATGGCTTCTGATGTGGCTAGTGATACAATGCCAGAACTAGAACCGCTTGATGGAGAAGATGAAGAATCGCAAGAAG
The DNA here is from genome assembly GCA_905231905.1 of Symbiodinium pilosum. Taxonomy (NCBI): domain Eukaryota; class Dinophyceae; order Suessiales; family Symbiodiniaceae; genus Symbiodinium; species Symbiodinium pilosum. Next base: position 4,607 of record CAJNIZ010009707.1, read on the forward strand.
AAGAAAAAGATGGTGGAGACCTTATGAATAAAGTTGGTTTGGTAGGTGCTTTCAATCCGGATAATTTACTTGATAATCAAGACATTAAATCAACAGGTTTGATGTTTCAATTGTTTGTGCGTGGTTTGCTTTCAGATGAAATGATTGAATTAGCAGACAGACTACCTACCGAACAGAAAAAGAAGCAGTATTTAGTTTCCATCATTGAAGGCTTGAAGGAAACGGAGGAATGGCAACAATCAGGCTTTACGGGTTAGACAGTTAAACAAGAAGCGAAGAAGTTCAGAGAAATGAGAAAGAAAATGAAAAACAAACCTAAAACACAAGAAGGCGGGTCGCGAAGCTCGCGAGCCTCTGGCGAGGCGTCGTCATCATCATCTTCTGGTGGTATAGGTTCTGCTATTGCTAGTGGTGCTAAGGCAGTAGGTGGTGCGATTTTAGAAGCAGGTAAAGAAGCGGTTAAGGATGCTGTTATAGCAGGAGCACAGAATGCAGTAGCAAGTCTTTTGTAAATAAATATATAGAATGCTTAAACTTCGCCCTACATACGAACAAATGTTAAAGGAAGCCAGAACTAGAAGGTTAAAGATATTACCAGAAAGACAAAAAAGAACACAGCAAGGTATATTGTTAGATGATGTTGATTTTGATGAGTTTGATCTAAGTAACTACGATAGAAAAGTAAATCTTATGATTGATGATAAACATGACAAAGCAACACAGACGGATTTTAATTTAGTTTCTTCTTCACATTCTTCTGCTAGTGAAAGTATGAGAGCACCAGAAGAAGCATTTAAAGAAGAAGTTAGTGAAGCATCTAGTATAAGAAGCAGTGATAAATCAGTTGATAGAAAAGAAGAGAAACAAAAAGAGAGAAGCCTAATGAGAAGAATGTTTGATAGTATGTTTGAAGAAGTTGAAGTAGATATAGAACCAAGCCAAGAAGAAAGTGTAGCAACAGAAGAAAGCCAAGCGAGTAGTTCTTCTTTACCGATGAATGTTAAGAAATCTTATGAGCCATCCGTCGTCATCATCATCAAGTTCAAGACGAAGTTCAGGAAGAAGTGCGTTACTGCCTGTTGAGGAAGGAGCATTGAGCGAATACGTTCAGTCTAGCCCGCCAGAAACAGTTCAAAGTTCAGTGCCTTCAAATGCTACTGTTGAATATTTACAAAGTTCTCCGCCGGTCAGTGTTGCCAGTTCCGAAAGGACTATTGAATACATAAGGTCAAGGAGTTCATCAGGAAGAAGTAGATAAGCAATAATATTATTGATATTATTGTCTATCTTTTTTACACCTTTAATAATTCGTGAAGGACATCAGCCAAAACAATTATTGAAAGTTACACTTTCAATAATTCGTGCCATAAATAGCCTCTGTTGCCATCATCCAAAAAATAATAGGTCTGACCTAGCTTGTCGTCAATTCGGGTTACTTCCTGAATTGCTTTTAGCCAGTGGCTTGTTCTTTCTTTTTCTGATATTCCTTTCTTTCTCATTAACCTTCACCTTATCGCCTTTTTCCAGGTCAGGGTAAGTTCTGCTTCTTTTTGCTTGTAAGCCTATATTCAATTTCACTTCAAGCTCATTCTTTTTTAGCCTTGCATCTTTCGGAGTGAATTTGGTTGCAGAATGAACGTCTTTATTATTGTATGTAAGCATTATCTCAAATATGTAGTCCGTCCATTGAATATTTTGTTTCCCCTTTTTTTCATCTGCTTCTACCCGTTTGAATAGTTTGTCATTAAAGGTCCTTATCAGTCTCTCGGCGAAGGCAGGATGTCCTCTTGTTCTGTGAAGTTCTATCTTTTCTTTCGTCAGGTATTCATTTACAACGTGAGAATTCAAACTGCCTTCATCGTCGCCATAAAGAAGTTCTGGCTTATTATTCATCTTATTCAGCCCCTCCATCAATCCTGCTAGATAGTCGGGTGGGTCTTTGCTTTTGATAGGAACGACAACAGCGTATTTTGTGAAAACATCTATAAGCACCAAGCCTACATTGAATTTTTGATTTTCTAGGTCTTTCTTGGAAATAAAGAACAAATCAATTTGAAAAGTATGATTAGCATATGGAGCGACGAAGGAATTTTGTCCGCGTTGCTTTCTCTTCTCTTCAATGTTGTTTTTGAAGAATTCTTCCACGTCTTGCATTGTTATAGTTTTATCTTTCTTTTTGGCATCGTCTAGGGTTGTTTTCTTGCTTCCAAAACCGCTCTTATCATAATAAATATTCGCTATAATTTCTTGCTTAGACATTAAAATAAGCAATAAATTATTTTAAACAAGAACTGCAATTGCAATAAGTGCAGTAGGCTATACAGTTGTCTGTCGTGTGGCTCAGCTCGTTGTCTTTCCGCTGTGCCGTGAAATCAGTAGATATACAACCAGAATTGACGTCAATGTCAAACTGCTTACCGCATTTCTGGCAGTTTCCGCATAATCTTTCAAAACACCATTCGGTAGTAATGTAGGATTTTAGGTTAATATTTCTTCTGGCTTTCTTGTCCTGCTGTTTGTATCCCTCCACCTTGTTTTTTTAAGTAGTTTGTTAAAAAGTTTTGCTTGATTTCTGCAAGTTGCCCGTCGTCTAGGTAAAAATACACTTGCTTAAAATCTCTACACCTCGTAATTGCAGTCCACAGCCACTGTCGCGTTATTAGCTTTATGTTCCATTCGTGTATGGTTATTCTGTCTCCTATTGAAGCCCCTTGGCAAGAATGACAGGTGGCGCAATAACCATATCTAAAATGATTATTTAAAATCTTTTCTTCTACTAGGTGTTTCGTTTTTTGCTTGATGTCTTGGATTACGTATTTGTCGTCTATATGGTGAAGAATTTTGTATCTGATATTAACATTAAATTTCATTCCTTCCTTTTGTAAATACTTACGGCATATCATTATCTCGCCTACTTCGTATTTAGACGTCTTGCCTAGTTTCTGCCTAACATCCTTGGCTACTGCATCGCATCGGGCATTGGTGTAAGCTATGTTATTAGGGCTCGTTAGGGTGCTGTTAGTGAATTGGAAGTATTTATGCGCGATGGTTTCAATAGGCATTTTATTTAGCCAGAAGTCGTTGTAAAGATTGTTCATCGTTTCTCTGTCCTTCTCTCCTACCCTTTTACATATTTCTAGAAAGATGTCATTATTAAAAATAATATTTATACAGTTATCGGCATAAGTATCATAGGGCTGTGTGTTGGATAAGTCATTTATCGGAGGAAGCTGTTTTGTATCACCTGTTCCGATAATGATTTTTTGGTTTTTGTATCTGATTGTGAATTCTCTTATCCTGTTTAAGATGTAGGCATTCGCCATATAAACCTCGTCAAAAACAATGACATTATAGTCGGAATGGTCGTAGTAGGGAAGTTCGTCGCCCTTATGAACCGGAATACTGAAAAAATTGTTTAGGGTAACGGCTTCACATTTGATTTCTTGTATCTGGCGGTTGTTAGGAACAACGAAAAGAACATTGTAATTTAACTTCTGGAAGTGTTCGCAAATAAAAGATTTTCCAGAACCGGCGTATTTAGCACGTATCATACAAGGGTTATTTTCTACGATTTCGTGGCAGATGGCTTCGGTGTTCCATTCGTCGGCTATGTTTAGGCGGTTGTTGTTGTAAATTGGTATGTCGTGTTTTATGTTTAATCTGTATTTGTAAGGTTCAGTCGGAAAGTTGATTTCCTTGTCGGTTTCCGCTCTCCATCCTCCGACTTGGTTATTGAAGGTTATAAGCTTCTTGGCTTTTGTTAGGTGATTTCTATTGATGACGAAGGCGTCTGACTTTACGCTGAATATTTCTATGTTGTGTTTGGTTAAGGTAGTGTAGGTGTCATACACATCATAATTATGATTTTGAAGAAGGAGTTCTTTTATGTAGCGAAAGCCGTTGGTTAGGGTTCTTTGTTTTGAGACGTTCAGTATATAATATTTATCGGAATATTTCGTAAAAATATTTCCTTCTTCATCGTCTTCCGTGATGCCTTCTTCAATGACAAACACCCTGCCCTCATAAATGTTTCTGTAATATAGCGCCTCTTCTAGACTGTTGAAGGATATTGACTTTTGTTTTTTGTTGGTGGATTTTTCCAATAATCCGAAATTGACATTTGCTATAGTCTTTTTGATTTTGGCGTCTTGCTTAGGCTTGTCGCTTATTTTTGTATTCCAGAACTCGGTAACGATATTTTCATAATCCACTTCGTGAATGTGCGACGGTTGCTTGTGGTAGTGTATTTTGAAGGTTGTTTCTTCAAAGCGTTTAAGAAACATTCCATAAACGAGGTTGAACTTTTTGTTGAAAAAAATGTTGCCCTTTGATGCTTCCACAAGGTATAGGTTTAAGGCTTGTAATTCTTCATTTTGGTAAGGCTTCCATATGTCAAACTCGGTAAAGACCGGTATGTGTGTAATTTTGGAAAAGGCTTTTGTAAAGGCTTTGGTTCTGTCAATTTCTATTGTTCTGTCAGAGAAATCGTGCTTGAAATATCCGGATGGCACTATGGTTCGGGCTTCGTCTAAAATGTCTATGTCGGTCTGGCTATAATAGGACTTGTGGGCATCGTTGAAGATTTTCTTATTGAAGTTAAACATTTCCCGGTTCATATTGTTGAACAGCTCTTCGTTTTCTACCGATACGTCTTCGTCTATGCTGTGGGTTGATAAGTTTTGTAGCTTGATTGTGTAGGTGATTTCTTGCTTTTTGCTTTTTATTTTCCAACTTACTTTCAATTCTGTCATCGTTCCGGCTTGATATTTTATGAAGGGCTCGTAACCTGCCATTTTTAGTTCGTGGAAGAGTTTTACGAGGTCATTATCTTTATGAACCAGGGTATATTCTGGTTTTTCGGTGTATTTCAAAAGGTCGTTGGCTGTCTCTATCATATGGCACTCAGGGGGGTCTTCTCGGTCGCTTATAAAATAATTGCTACTGATTTTAAGCTTGAAGTCTTTTTGGGCAGTGTTGGTATTCATTGTTTTTTTGATGCTTTTCAGGTCTCTGTTTATGGTATAGACGTGGTTGTTCTTGATGAGCCCGAAGAAGCCTTTCGTGTGTTTATGGTAGTCGGGTGGGTCAAAGGAATAAATAAGCTTCCCGTTGAAGTCAAAAAGACGCGCTGTTATGTTAAATGTCTTGAAGACGTTTTCCATTTGCGTGGTGGTTGCACCTTTGTTTTTAAACTCTTCTTCTGTTGTGTGTAGAAGTTCTATCATATGTTGTCGGGTTAATGTTTTTGAAAGTGAGCCCCGCTTGTGTCTCATAAGGTCAGGGTAGTGGTCCAGAAGCGAATTTATCCAACATTCGTTTTCGGTGTAATGTTTTTTAGCGAGTGCTTCTTTTATTGTTGAGTAGCTGGGGTCAATCTCGGTTTCAATGTAATTGTTATATATGGATATGTTTGTAACATCTCGTAAATTTTGATTTTCTGGTGGTTGCGCTTCACCTTCTGCAACGTTGGCACTTTCAATTCTTATAGCGTCAATGTATTGATACATCTCGCCCTTAGCCATCTCATTAAATTCTGGGTCTGTTCTTAATATTAACATAAGGCGCTTGAACAGGAATTTATCATATTGTTTTGTTATTCTCCGTTTTATGACGGTCTCTATAAAATCGTTTGCTTTTACTTGCGCTTCTCTCTGTGCTGGATTAAGTAGCGGATAATAATTTCTGCCATTGACTTCAAAGGCTCGTTTTTTTCCTGAGCGGTTCTGTGTTGAAAGAAGCATATATTTAATGGAATACGTTTTGCGATTTTTGAAATGTTCCTTTGTTTTGGATACAACATTTCTCAAAGGTTGTTTTCCGAAAATGCGCCGTAAAACTTTTATCTGCTTTCCTTCCCTGGCTTTTTCGGCTGTTTTGTTCATTCGTTCCGATAATGGGGCTTTGGCATCAAACTTTTCTATGGCTTTTTCTGCTTTTTTAATGCCTCTTGTTTTTTCTTTTTGAGTTCCTGTTGTCATTTCGTTGATGAGCTTTTCGGCAGTTTTGAAAATTGAAAGTTGGCGGTTCTCATATAAATCAACAATTTGATTAACTTTGGCAATAACGTTCTTAGGTGCTTTTGTTTCTATTAATCGTTGTCTCTTGTTGTTTAGGCGTTTAATATAGTCACGGATAGCCTTTCTAGTCATATGATAATCTAGATTAAAATATATTGTTATTATTTCTTTAAATGGTTTCTCCTTAGTCTCCTGTTTTGATTTTGGTTATGTTGGTCTTTGTAAATGCCTTAAAGACAAAACACTTATATATAGTAAGCATAAAATGACTGGTATGAAGAAGCCCGATGAATTGACACTGGACGAGGTTAGGGAGCAGATGGCATTGTATCAAAGGTTGTATTATAAGTTGAGAATGCAAGACTCCGATTATGCAACGGCAGTAAGGGAAAGGAAAAGGTTAAGTAAGCAACGGATTAAGGAAGCCAAGGGAGGAAAGGTTAAAATGCTTCCTCATCAAAAATACAGTATGGAGAATATGGCTTTGATTAAGGCGAATAAGGTTGAAGAATAGAAATATTTTTTTATAGTAATAACTATAAAAACTATTTTGGACATGGCGATGAAAAGTTGAAAAAAATTGGCTATGACGATTTTCATGATTGTTGTTGATTTTTTGTTTTTGGTTGTTTTGGTGTATGTTTTGCTATATGTTTTGGTGTAGGTTGGATTTGTTTGGTAGGTTTGGTGCTTAAAACACCGTTTTTACTACACCGGATGATGTATTGTTGATTTTATGTTGTTTGAGCCAAAATTGTTATTTCTCTTCTTTCTCTCTGTCTCTCTTAGGGTTTCTAGGGCAAAAAAAGACCTAATCAACCCTACGAACCCTATTTTTTCGGTGGTGTTAGGGAAACAAACAAATCCTAAACCAACCCTAAACCGTTATTGTGCCTTCTGAGGCCGTCGCAGTGCTTCCGTGGAAAGAAGCAGTCGGATTTCCACTTGTCCGCTCCGGTTCAGAGATGCGTGCGAACGAAAAACCCCCGAAGCCCTGAGCAAAAACCCTAACTTAAACCCTAAACCCTGAACAGAAACCCTAACTTAAGCCCTAAACCCATAAAATTATCTACAGTGGATGCTATATTTTGGATTTTATGTGCTGCTTTTCGGTTGGTGAAAATGTAAACATATGGTTTATTTATGTAGATTTTTTCCCCACCGCAAGAGGCAACAAGCAAAAATGGTACAAAATATGGCCTAACAACCCCATACACCTTGGACCCTTTAAGCATTGAGCTACATCCAAGCCCCAACAAGCTCGAAACTAAACTCAGCCACTAGCAGTCTCGCTTTGTCTCGCACTCGCCAAGGAGGCTGACCAACCTGTCGCGCAAACATCCCGCATGAACACCGTTAATGGTCAGCTACCGAACTGAAATGCTTGCTATCGGCAACTCTTCGAGCTCCTTTTCAAACGCAGCATTTGGTAGGTCTGTGTCAGGTCAACGTTTTACGGCACCGCTGTTGCGACGGCTAGTGCTTTAAGAAGGAACGGTCCCAAGACCGTCCCAAGCCCTGCAAAAAGGATTGCAGGAAAAACCGTCGTCGCGGTGCCGAGGCTTGCTTTTACTTCGTCTACAGATACTTTCACTTCGCCTATGGTGGCTTTCACTTCCTTCAGCTGCTCCTCGATGCTGCTGAAACGAAGTTCGTTGGTGTCATTCATCCGCTTGATGTACGAGCTTATCAGGTCTCTGGTAACTGCACCCACGAAAAAAATCGCGGCGCTGTAGAGGAGGCTCTCAAATGCAACTGGTGGAAACACTGGTCCGGCCTGCTGTGGCGTAACCGACGCTGTCTCGGCTGCCGTCGCTGTCTGAGCGATAAGCAGAGGCACTGCCACCACGGACTTGGCGATGTTGTTGTCCTTGCTCAGCGGAGGACGAACGACAAAGTCCATGCGCCGAAGCCAAAACACACAGCTGCCCGCAAGCGCACTCGGCTCAGCATCCTGTAAGTTGGAACAAGTCTATCCTGCTCTAACGTTGCTCTCTGAAAATGGCCGCAGCACAGATGAAACAGTTAGAGCAGTTGATGCTGTCAGCAAAACCACAGGCCGATAGCACTGCACGACATTGGGAGCTTGAATTGCTTCTACTAAACAAGCAAGGCACGCCTTCCGTTGAAGATGCCAGCCCCACAGGTTTCGCGAGGCTTTGCCGAAGTAGTTGGTGTAGCCGTTGCCCGCACAGTGATAAGTATTCAGGTAAAGGTGCAGGGTGACGTTAAGATATCCAGTTTGTGGTTTGGTAAGGGGGTGTTTTAGATCAGGGTACAGATATAGGTGGCGCTGGTCTGGTGAGGTGTTTTGGATGTTGCTAGGGTTTGCTTAGGTGGCTTTGGTTTGGGGTGATAGTATAGGCTTTTGGTTTTTTTCTATTAGGGTCTTACCCCACACCTCATGTTAGGATATTGGT
>CAJNIZ010009708.1:0-13043 GCA_905231905.1 Symbiodinium pilosum
GGGGGGGGGGGGGGGGGGCCTTAGGGTTTAAAGTGTGCCTACATAATCTGGACAAAGCCGTAAAAACAAAACGTCTTTCCGTCTTTCCGTCTTTCTAGGGCCCCCGAACCTGCCATAGCTAAGGGTTGGGGTTGTTCAAGACCATTTGATTCCAAAAAGACAGCCCCCCATACCACTCAAGCCACAACCAAATCAAATCCTAAAACCCAAGTAAAACACCCAAGCTGTTTGTGTCGAAGGGGGGCTTTCTAGCGTAAGTCCTACGGCGCTCAATCCCAGCTTCCATTTGATTCGCCATGTTCCCTGCGATTTGATTCTCTATTATGGGGTCCTATATCCCTTAAGCCCTGGACTCTGCACCACCCTAGGTCATAACCTTCCAACTACTGCAATTTCGGGTGTCCGACATACCCCACGTGATGTGCCCAATTTCACTGTGCTATCCTGATGGTCGTTCAGAAATCCACTAAACCCTAATCCCACTTTTCTGAGCAGGGTTCACGAGATTGGGGCATGTCTACAAACTGACATCCGGAGCTCAAAATGACATTTCGTCATGTCTACAAACTGAAATCCACTTCCGGCTCCTCAACATGTGTTGCACGGTTCGTGAGCCGCGCCATAATTCCTAGCAGTGGTGGTGAAGATACTGGGTTGCTGTTATGTGTATCCTTTTGTTACAGCTTCCGAGAAATTCTAGATCTGGGGGTCCAAGTCAAGAAGGCTTATCTCAACCCGGAATCTTGCAAAAATGACCTTCAAGCCTCAACTCGAAATTCGAAACACATTTGGAACGGCCTTGCATAACTCTGACGCTGGGCCTGTACCAGAGATGAAGAACTACGTCAGGAGCTTGACTTCTGCCTGGCAGCTCGAACCAAATCATTGAGTTTAGGGTTAAGGTTTAGGGTTTAGGGTTTAGGGTTTAGGGCGGTAAGCTGCAAACTTTCTCGAGACCCTAAACCCTGGACCTTGAACTTTGAACCTGGAATCCTAAACCTCCAACCCATAATCCAAAGCCACGGAAGCTAGCAAGACCAGGGAGTTTCCTGAAGTCTCACCTAGGTAACCAGGGTTTAGGGTTTAGGGGGTGCCCCTCCCAATTCGGGGGTGAACAGGAGCATACAGGGGAGTGGAAAAGACTATGCAAACTGGTACAATACTTAGGGTGTAGGTTGGGTACTGCCCACCCCCAGTAAGAGTCTATATTAGGGGTCCTATTTAGGGCTGTACATAACCATATTATACTTATTATCCAATTGTTACTGAGGGGGGGGCAGTACTGAAGGTTTAGGATTTAGAGCTGCTAACTTCACCTTGAACTCTAAACGCTAAACAACGGTTCCTTGGATCCCCAAGATTCTGGTATCTCTACTTGGTAGTTCCTATAAATAGGGGGACCTCAGTATAGATCCCCAAAAAATCATAACCCTCATCGTGTGGACTCCAGAAGGTACCCCCCCTGTGTTTTTGGAAACCTCTGCTTTCAGAACCTCACGATTAAGTCTGCAGGAGCCTCCGCCAACCATGCCGCCAACGCCCGCTGCCTCCGCTCAGGCTCCTCACGGCCATTGTATGCGTCAAAGACATCAAGTTCTGGGTTTAGAAGCTAGGGCCTACCAAAGATTTCAGTCTGTTTCCTTTCGGTTTGTTACCTCTGGCTTGCGGTCCCAAATACCCACTCTGAGAGTTACCTTCCCTCTGTACGATGGGACTTTGGGATACTGCTTCATCTACCCTAAACCCTAAACCCCAAACCCTAAACCCTATTTTGTTTACGGCTAAGGGTTTGGAGATGACGATTTTGGCCTAAGAGTTGCGGAAGTGGAGTTTAAGGCTTACGCTTCCCGATTGAGACTGCAAGAGCCACCGTCCAAAGTCCAGGGTACAGCGGTTTAGGGTTTAGGGTTTAGAGTTTAGGCCCAATACCTGCCCCTTGATTTGGGGTCTTTGTATATCCGGTTTATACCCTACATGTCCCGTCACATAACCCCCAGAAGACACACTGGGCTTATCAGCCCCAGTTCTACCTCATGTACTTCACATACCCCAAATCCTAAACCCTAAGCCCTAAACCCTGACCCGCGAAAAGACAATCTGGGCTTATAAGCCTAAGCCTGAACTGGCAATCTCGGGTTTTTGTTTTGCATCTCACCTGCAACGCCTTCAAGCCTTCAGCCCGAAACCCTGATTATTTTGGACACTCAACCCTAAACAGCCCTAGACCCAAAACCCTAAACCTTAAACCCTAAACCTTAACCCTAAACCCCTAAACCTTAACCCTAAACCCCTAAATCTTAAACCCTAAACCCCTAAACCCTAAACTGAAAAGGGCCTTGTTTTGCTGGGACCACCGCTCCCCATGGGTTCCTATATGGAGGTTTCCTAAAAATTAAGGGTACCATCTTGGAGGTCCCCATCATAAGGATGCGGTATATTCGTAGTATTTTAGACATTTTGGGGTCTACATTGAGGTCCCCCAACTTATGTAAACTGCCAGATCATCAGCCCTAAACCCTAAATCCGAGAGTACCCACTTGGAGACGACCCTACATGCTAAATCCTAAAGTCTAAGCCCTATACTCTAAACCCTAAGCCCTAAGCCCTATACTTATCAGCAGGAGCTGAGCACGAATCCTTATGGACATGGCGTTCATCAGATGAGGTCCCCAGGGCTACTTGAAGGTTCTTTATGGGACTTAGCATTTGACCAGACTTATGGTTTACGGTTTAGGGTTTAAGGTGTTTATGGTTTAGGATTTTTTTTAGGGTCTAGGGCTGCGTATAGCTCAGCTCAAGTAGGGTTTTGGGGTTCAGGGGCAGAGGTTGGGGTTTCGGGGCTGGAAGGTTTGGGGTATTTGGGTTGATGAAGGGTTAAACGCTAGGGGGTTGGGTTTAGCGGTTGATCAAGGGCTTACGGTTTATAGATTCTAGGATTGGGTTTCGGGCTATGAGGTGCTTGGGTGCAGGGGACAAGATATTCTGAACAGGAGGACGACATGTCCAATTATGGGATTTAGGGCCGTGGATGTCGGGTTCAGGGTTCAGAGCTTCCAGTTTGGGGCTTGCCTTGAGGCTCCAGGGTTCAGGGTTTAGACTCTAGGCTTCAGGGTTCATTGCTTCATCGTGAGCCTCAACCCTGAACCGCAAAAACAACAAGGTCCAGCACATGCATGTCATGTTCAGCGCTGGGTAATGATACTTTCTAAAGGCGTTGTAAAGTTTCTGTTTAGGGTTTGGGATTCTGACTAGATAGCTCGTTGTAACATCAACACCTCTTCGGCCAGTCATGAGCTTTCACATGTGGCTCGTCTGGTAGTATGCGGGTAGCGTTGAGCGTTTGGAGGCTGGTTCCAAACCTTTCGTTCGAAAACTTACAATCCTCCAAACAAACATTGAATTACGCGAAAAAGGAGGCTGTACGCTTTCTATGTATGCATGAATACATAACTGTATGTTTATATGTGTGTATATAAATATATACATATGCACATGTAGATCCATGGATACTTTCTAAGAAACTTCTGTAGACTACATATAACTCTTTGAAACGTGTCCAGTCAGGGGCTTGCCTGTTTGTTTGGGGAGGGGAATCGCCAAACTCTTGAACCCCTAAACCGGTTCGGTCATTCCCCCCTTAGCAACAGCTCTGTAATATGGAGTTAACAGGGCTCTAACATACCTACAACAGTCCCTTGTGGTACCCATTACTGGGTGGGGTAGTGACCCAGTAGATCGGATACTCAAAAGCCTCCCCAAATCCCAAGCCGTAGCCCCTTATTCCTAGCGAGGGGGAGGTTTGAAGATATTTTTTGTTTGTCACTACCCTTACTCCCTACCTTATCCCCGTAAAGCCAGAAAGCATGATTTTTATAGGGCCCCCCGAACCCCACAAATTCCTAAGCCTTCTCATTCATAAGCTAGAATCCTAAGCACTAAGCCTGCATCCCTAAATTTCGTCCTGTTGTCATGTCTACACCCCTTGCCTATACCTTCCCCTCTCCCCTTGTCATATCAGGGGCTCAAAAGGTGGGATGAAGGTAAGTGGGTTAAAGGATCCCTAGTATATACTCTACTATATTGGGGGCTTCTTCCCTATACCCAACCTAAACCCTAAACCCTATAGCCCAGCATCTTCTACGCCACCCTTTGAGCCCTCTGATCAGAGCCCAGAGGATGCCAACACTGCTCGTGCCCCTCGTGTGCGACATGCCACGGCAAGGTAAGCAGACCGCGGGAAGGTTGAGGGTTTCGCGTTTAGGGTTTAGGATTTAGGGTTTAGGGTTTTGGGTTTAGTTTTTGGATTGGGTACTGCCCCAACTCATGAACAGTTGGTTATAGGGATGATGGAAAAGAAGATGGAAGCAGCTATCTAGGGTTTAGGGTGGATCCCCCACGCTGTAATAGTGACTATGAGGGATAGTAAGGGTTAGCTCAGGGTCCTATTATATTCCCATTATACCACTATTCCAGGGTGGGGGGTCCTCCTAGTTTAGGGATGTTTAGGGTCTAAAGATTCAGGGTTTAGGCTGTCAAGGATTTGGGAGTAGACCTTGGTGAAGGACTAGGGGTTTGGGTCCGTGTGAAAAGAACCCCGCAAGCTTCCCATTGGTTCCTTCAAAAGGCGCCTACCTCCTCCCATTTTGGCTTCAGGATTTTAGAGTTAGGGTGGAGTGGATTCAGGGGGCCCAGGGCTTGAGAATTGAGTTTCAGCTTGCTCCGGGTTGCAGAACCTCCAAAACCGCCCCGAAGATTTCGAAAGAACGCGGCAGGCACCATTTTAAGTGGAGGTGAATTATTGATGCCATCTTGATTTTCAGTTTAGGGCTTTAGAGTTTTAGGGTTTTAGGTCTTTAGGGCTTTAGGGGGTTTTAGGTCTTTAGGGCTTTAGGGTTTTAGGCTGTTAGGGTTTTGGGGGTCTCGCGGTAGGGTCTAGGGCTTAGAGTAGCTGGCTTCAGGGGGTTGGGCATAGGGGTTGTGGGAGTACTTGAAGGGGTCAGAGGCACTTAGTAAGTCCTCATTGGGGTTGATTATATTAGGTTTATAGTGGGGTTGTATTAGGGTTATAATGAGGTTATATTAGGGTTATATTGGGGTCATATTGGGGTTATATTAGGGTTATACAGGATGAGGGCATGCGTATCTTTATGTACAGGTGAAGCATACGTACTCTCGGTTCCATTTTTTGGAGTGTTGAGGTGGATATCTAGGGGGTGTCCTGTTGGGGCACCCATACATGTAAATCCCACCTCCTACTTGAATATTATCATGGGACTTAGTAAGTCCCTACAACTGGGATTGCAACCCTACTTGTACTCCCCTTTGCTGGACTTATCAAGGTCACTCTTATTATGAGCATTCATATGTAGCTTAAAGTCCCAGGCACCGGTGAGTAGGTTTGGGATCAGGGTGCAGGTTTCGGAGGAGCACCTGTCATTGTTGGGCTTGTATGGGAGTGTTTTTTTCGGGATAGGGTCGCAACGTGAGGGACCCAACCCTAAACCCTAAATGTGCCCTTGGGCCCCTCTCTTCTTTTTAATTCCACCTCGCCTTGAACGCCTGGTTGCGAATGTTCGAGCAAAAACCCTCAACCTCATTACCTGCCTGACTCAGACCTACACCAGATACGCTTATATCTCCTTCACACACAGCAACACATCTATTCAGACAAAAGTACATGTGCACAGACAATTTATGTATCTAGGCCACCTCTTCGGATTACACGCGCTATCGCAGACAACCCCGGGTTCCAAACAGGAAACTTTGGACCTATGAATCAAAGCTTGAGCCCTCTACCCTGGCTCAGAATGTAGACACTTTTCAGGGGTTTAGGGTACCTTAAGCCTAAACCCTAAACCTCATCCCCTAAACCCTAAACCCTTGGGGTCAATTTGAACAACATGGGGTTCCAGTTTTAGAGCCGCCCCCTGAGATTATGTGGGTTGAACCAGCTACCTTCACGACTCAGTAATTGCTTATCACTGGGCTTAGGGCTTAGGGCTTCGGGATGAGGGTTTAGGGCTCAGGGCTTAGGTCTTCGGGTTTAGGGTTTAGGGTTCCCTTAACTGGGCTTCTGTAGATTGCATTGATTGCATGCACAGGTCGAACCAGCCGGAAGCGCTGGCACATGGCTGATTTCCTGGTAGCGGCCTGCTGATGTGTTATGTAGGGGCCAAAATACTCACCAATATAATGCCTTCTAGAACGATTGTATAGGGTACCGGCTAGAGACCTTGAAAAGGAGATCGGCAATTTTTGAGCTCCTACACTAGCCCCCGCCCTCCTAACTTTGATGGTGTTGGGGCTTGAGCCTCAGGGTTTCGAGCCCTACACCCTAAGTTTAGGCCCGGCCCGAACCCGAAACCCTAGCAGGTAGCGCTGAAGGTTGAGGCGGAAAGCCCCTAGCGGTGTAGCAGCAGTTTGAGGAACTCGAGCGCCCAACACCCAACCATCAAACCCTAAGCCCAAACCCTGAACCTTAAACCCCTAAATCCCAAACCCCAAACCCGCTAAACTTCAAAACCCTAAACCCTAAACTTTAAACCCCCAACCCTAGAAACTTCAATCCTGAGAAGACTTGAATCCCCTCAAATGTTTGCTGTAGCCTCTGGGCAGCTCTCCGGGACCGAGGCGAAGCACCACTATTTCGATAAGATTCTATCAAAGATTAGTGTTTACGGATAATGGAAAAGAAGATGGAAACAACTATAGTGGGTTATGCAGGTTAGGGTTTAGAGATTTAGGGTTTAGGGTTTAAGGATGGGGTTTAATTTGAGGATTATGGGTTTAGGGCTTTGGGTTTAGGGCTTAACGTTTAGGGCCGGGGGATCTACGGTTTAGGGCTAAGGGATCTGGGTTTAGGTATTAGGGTCTAGGGTTTAGGGACCAGGGTGTTGGGGTTTAGGGTATAGGGTTTAGAGGTTTAACGTTGATATATTATTTGGTTTGAAGCGCTCTCTTGTATATAGGCGTTATTCACATGGGGTTGTAAGGTTTTACGATTTTAGTGCGAGGATTTCGGTGACTACAATGGAGAATGGAACGGACATGAAAACTGGGCTTACGCAAGGATATAGCCTTATATAACCCTGAAGCCCTATAACTCCCTATAGAACCCCAGTTTCCATTTCGTTTTACATTTTTTTTCATTGGATTCTCCATTAGAGGGGTAATGTGGGAACCCATCACTCCAACCCCTGGGACGAGGACTCTATAAGAGGCACATGGGGGTTGGGTCAAGCAAGATCCCTTCTGTAATGTTGGGAGAGGAAGACTAGGACCTAGGACTTTGGAATCGAACCTTATGCCCTGTGCCCTAAGCTAACTAAATAGTCTAGGAAGGGGTGTAAAATCGGGCAGGGCATACAAATGCCTCTCCCTTTGATGTGAACTTTGCTGACTTCTCCTGTAGTAGGGACATAGTTCCTGTTGTGCTGGTTGTGGCTAATTTTTGAAACCGGGGACTCCAGATACAAGCGGCTCGGGACATAAAGCCTAAACTCTTTTCAGAGGATTAGTTGGGAATGTGTGCTTAAATAGTAGGGGAAGGGACTGCAGAAGCCAGAGTACTTCTCAATGAGCCATCATGGAATTGCAGTTTTTTATACTCCAAAGTCCCGTTCTGATTCCAATAGGCCCCTACATGAACATCCCCGTCAAGCCTTGCATGAGCCCTGTTTCAATTTAGTTTCCCAGGGGCCAGGCAAGTTTCCGAAAGTGGGATTTTATGTTAAGTGTATGGTCAGGTTTTTGGGTTTAGTTTAGGATGTGTGGCTTTCAGCATTAGAAGTGTAGCTTTTGGGGTTTGGGTTTATGAGGGTTTAAGTATATGGTAGTTTCTTTAAGGGACCCGCAATAAGGTACCCCTAAGTTTGGGAAACTCCCGTGTGGTTTTGTAGGGTTGAGGGTTTCAGCTCGGGAGCGTTGCGGCCCAAGTGGAGGCTTGCGTGCCAGGATTTAGTGTTGTAAGCATCTTGGGCCTTCATATAAGAGGGGCCTAAATAATTGCCAATATCGTGGTTCCATAATATTCCTTGTATAATTTTAGGATATGGTACCTCAAATGGACCTCAACATAATATTGGTAATTATTTCGGCCCCTGTAGTAAACTAACAGGCTTTAGGGTCTAAGGACTGGGATCCAGGAGTTCACCCCTGAAACTACGGGTGATCCTTGCCAGGACCACGCTGCTTTTCATTTCTCAGAATAAACTAGCCCTCGCTTGAACCAAACCCTCAAGCCCCAAACCGAAAGCCCAACCTGTATATAACCCCATAGACTCCTTATATAGCCCCTATAATCCTTAAACTCTACGCAGCATTAAACTGTTGCCTCGGTCCCCGGCAAAGTTGACGTTGCCCTTGGCAAGCTTGCAGGATCTGGATTCCCAAGCGGGGTTTCCCAAAATTAAGGGAACTGAAGTTCTGGGGGTCCCTATAGTATGGACTATAGTATTTTGTATTATGTACTCAGGTCCCCTCATTTTGGGAAGCTACCATACCAAATCCAGAGAGAGAAAAAGACTGCAGGGCTTTGGACTTCGGGGCTCTAGAGCTCAAGCTAATGGCTGATGGGGGTTTAGGGTTTAGGGTTTAGGGATTAGGGTTTAGGGTTTAGGATTCTGGATTTAGGGTTTAGGGATTAGGGATTAGGCTTTAGGCTTTAGAGTTTGGGGATTAGGGTCTAGTGTTTAGGGTCTAGTCTAGTGCTGGAGATTGTCACCTCCAAAGCCAGATTCATATCTTGGACGCTGCAGGATTCAGGGCTAAGCTTTGACGTGTTCAGAGTGTGTGATAATGTAGACCCATGATTAATAAACCCCCTCCTTGTAAGGGCCTATATATTAGGATCCCTATTATAGTCCCTATTAAGGGGGGGGAGGGGGTTTATGAATTAGGGGTCTGGGCTAGGGGCGTGCGGGGCTGATGTTTCAACTGCTTGGTCTTGGTGTGTGCTGCCAGTTCCCTCCAGAGCTTTCAATTGCTTTGATCTTTCCTAGGGGCCAGGCAGCCACTCAATTTCACTACTTTTCTTTGGGCGCTGGAAGGGGCGGGGCTTTTTATTCCACTCCTGAGAATATACCCCCTCACCACACCGAATAACACATACTCGATATAATACCCTTACGTACTATTACGTATATGCTAGGGGGAATATGTATTATTAGGGGCGGGAGGGGGTTTCATTAGCCCCAAACCTTCAACTCTAGTTTTGTAGACTAGTTGACCTTTCCTCTTCCATTCCCCCGTATAGCCATAGCATTCCCGCGAACATTAGACCCCATGGCGGAGGTGATTACCAGCTTGCCCAGCCCAGGGCTTAACAGCTATCTGAAATCGGCTTTGCGGGCTCATCATCAGGAATCCACTACTGATTTTCACACAAAGGATACCAGTTATCTATATTGTGTGTAAATATGTATATGGATGTATATACAGGTATATACATATACATATACATATATAATGTAGAACATATGTATATGTATAAACACAAAGGGGGCCCAATATAAATCCGAATATATTAGAGGTACCCCCCCCACCCCCCCTCCCTCAAAATTGGGTTTGATTCTTGGGAATTCCCAAGAAGACACTTCAAGTGTCTCAATTACTGGGTCATTGCTAAAAGCAATTCACCATGTTCTTGTATTGGAGCCCAAGGAGGGAAAACAGAAGTCCCGACTTTTATTGATACATATCCAAAACCCTAAACCCTAAACCCTAAACCCTAGACCCTAAACCCTAAACAAGGAACCAGATGCTGCCGGCTCTGGGAACCTAATTATAGTGGGCTACAGTCGGGTTGTAAGATGAGCTTGCTAGCGGGATATAGCATGTCACCGAACTCCCGGGTCCCCCACAGTATGGTTTAGAGTACATATCCCCCCCCCCCCCAGGAACAGGCACAAAGAATTGTTGGGAGGGTTTCACGTTTATTTGGAATGGTTTGGTTGAATCAGCTGAACCCTTCGCGGGGTGTGCAAGGGTCTGACATGGTTTGCAGCTCGCGGGTTTAGGGTTTTTCAAGTTTTGGGGTAGGAGGGTTCATTTTTTTTTGTCTAGCGTTTGGGGCAACCGTAAACCCTAAACCCTTAACAAGTAATCATGTTGGGGCTGTTCGATGTCCTGGTATGCAAACAAACCCTTCCAACACGAGGATCGTGTGAAGCATGGAATGTTTAAAGGAAGGACTCGCGTGTCCATGCGTTTCGTTTCCTTGGAACCTAAACCCTAAAGCACAAACTGGGTGGCGCAGACTTTGGCTTGAGCCTTGAAGTAATATAGGGGCCTAAATAATTTCCAAAATTATGGCTACATATTCCTTATATAACTATGGTCTATGGTACCTCAAAGGCCTCAAAATGACATTATTTAGGCCACTGTGGTAGTGTTGGCATGGGGTCAGGGTCTCTGGCTATGGCAAGTCAGTTGTTTGGATTTTGGGTGCATGGACTTGAAGCTTCATGGGACTCAGCAGTTACGTACAATTGGGCTTATCACCTTACCTAGCATCCTATCTAGATTTACGAAGGTCACCCTGTGAAATCCCTATACTGCCTCCCCCTTACTCCCCCTTCCCAACATCAGCCATTATTTTGGGTTTTTTTTTGGGGGGGATAGCATAACACATGGGATCCCAATACTGGGCGCATGGGCTCATCTGGTTTGTGTTGGGGGGCTCTTGGTCGAGCAGAGGGGGCTGCTCATCATCCCTGAAGTAAGAACCCACCCACTCCTCTCCGGAAGTTGGGTTTAGGGTTTAGGGGTTTAGGATTTAGGGTTTAGGGTGTACAGGTATGTAATGGAATGGAAGCATAGAAGCCACAATATGTCTTAGAGTTCAGAGTTTAGGGCCACTAGTACTCCCCCCACCCCGCCTCCCTGTGACAGGTGTTCACATCAATATCATAATCCAGTTTGTTGAGTCTTCGGGTTCGCGGTAACCACAACCTGAAACTGCATGTCCTCACTTTGACCCTAAACCAACACTACTAAACCCTAAACCCTAGAACCCTAAATCCAAGCCCTGAAGCATAGACCCTGCAGCCCAGAGCCCCAAACTCCGAGCCCCAGACCCAACAAAATCGAAGCCAAATCGAAGCCCTAAACCCTGAAACCGCGAAACTCTGAGCTCCTGACCCCAAGCCTTTCAGTTGTAACCTCAGTCAGACCCCAGCAGCTGAGAACTTGTAACCTTGACCTTTCATGTTCTTGCTGCCGGGCAAAACGCTGACATGGCCACGCTGGCTGTGCCGGCCGGGAGCCGTCAACTCGCACGAAACATTGGCGCCCTGGGGCACCTTAGCTGCCGTGAAGGAAGCTTTGAAACTCAGGGTGTCCTGTTTCCTTAGTATAAGCCCAGCCCCAGATCAACAACCAGAATTAATTTTGTGCGAGGGTTCCAGGGCAGACTCAGGGAAAAATGCACAGCGCACTGCGGGGTTGCCCTGTGAAAGCCTGAAACCATAAACCCTAAATCCAAGGCCATAAACCCTAAATCCTAAACCTTAAACCCTGAATCCTAAATCCTCTTCCCGAAATCCTAAATCCGAAGCCCTAAACGCTAAATCCTAATCCCTAAATCCTAAACCCTAAATCCTGAAATCTAAGCCTTAAATCCTAAACCCTGAATCCAAAATCTAGATTTTCTCTTCACCATGCGCGCATCAAGAAACACTTTAGCCTACATGATGCCCTGCCAAGGCATCGCTCTCAATGGAGGCGCTTTGCTATTGAATGTTTCAGGTTCTGGGTACCCCAATGGTACCCTTTTTCCCCTTTTCATTTGGGGACCTCCTTCTTAAAACTGAATACTAGGAAAAAGGGTACCCTTATAATTGGGGGGTTTCTGGGGAACCTAGGGTTTGCTAGTTTGTTTTACCAGAAGCTTGGTTAAGGGATTTAGGCTGGAAGGTGCTTTAAAGCATGTAGACACCCTAAACCCTAAACCCCTAGGAATCTCATGGCCATGTCCAGGAGAGCGCAGGTCAAGGCTAACAGGAAGGGACCTGGATTTTGGGTTCGTGTGACAGTTGGGGGCCAGGGTTTAGGGTTTAGGGTTTAGGGGATGAGCCGCCCAGAAACCCATAAAACCTAACATCCAGCATGCATGAGACTCAACATCCTCGAGCCAAAAACCCTCAACCCTTAAATCCTCAAGACGAGGCCCTAAACCCACAAAACTGTAAACCCTAAAACCCTAGAGACCCAAAACAGGAAACACTGTACCCACAAGCCTTGTGTCCCAAATATCCTCTGGCCAGGGACGCGGTTGCGTGCGTGGAGGCAAGGGCCAGCCCTTAAAGTCATAAAGGGATAGTATAGAATGGAAACTACGATGTGGTTGCAATTTCAGGGTAAAGGATGTTTTTCCCCTATAACCAAGAATCAACTGGAAAAGGGAAATGAAAATGAAAGGACCAGTGGGATTATAAGAAGTCTGGGTTCAGGTCTTAGGGTTTGATGTTGTAATTTTGCTTAACCTTAAACCCTAAGCCTTAAACCCTAATCCCTAGACCCTAAGCCTTAAGCCTTAANNCTACACCCTAAACCCTGAACCTGCAAGTTACATTTGGAACCGCTAGGCTGCCACATCGCATCCTGCTTGCTGGAACTTGGGGTTCGCTTTCATGATCATAAGCCCTAAATCTAAAGCTGGTTTTGGGTTGTAGGCTCTTAGAATAACGGTTCTTAGCCTTATTGGGGTTCATACATGCTTGAAGGGAATCACGGGAATTGGGGAAGATTTGGACGGTTAAATGGAGGGCTTCTACAAGCAAATAACCTCCGACTCAACATGGTAGCTTTTTGTCGGTACAGGAGGAATACAGCATGTTGAGATTTAAAAGGCGGGACGTCATCTTCGTTATAGCCAAACCGCGGATGCAGGAAATCTTGCGCTACCCTGTATACGTGATGCCGCGGGAATTATAGTATGTTGGTGATCTTAAGTGATGCTGAATTTCATTCATGCACCGTAGCACGTCTATAGAAGCCGCGCATGATCCCTAAACTGTGGGTGGGCTCGGGGGGGGGGGGGGGGG
>CAJNIZ010009710.1:0-13039 GCA_905231905.1 Symbiodinium pilosum
CCAACATTCCGGCTAGTAGGCGAAAGATATCTGAAACCGAGAGCCGAAATAGGCATTTTGTGGCGCTCAGCTCGGAGGGCTTCTGTTGCTCAAAAACCACACCCCTTGTGTGGTTTTCAAAGGACACATGCCATAATAATGTACCGTCAAAAAACCACACGGCGCGTACTACTACTACTACTACTACAACTACAACTACAATACTGCTACTGCCACTGCTACTGATACTGCTACTGTTACTACTACAGTTGTTATCACTGCTGTTCCGTCAAAGTCCTGAACTATCAACACCAAGCTTCAATCAAGCAGGATTTGCGAAATCAGCCATAACATGCCCGAAGCACAACTACAACGCCACTTGGCCTCGGCTCATTTGGCTTAGGGTTAGGGTTTAGGGGGGCTCACGGCATGGCGATTACTTCCGGGGGTTAGGAGGGCGTTCAGGGTCAGGGTAGCAGGCAATAAAGCAACACACTTTATAACAATTCTGTTCCCTCATTCCCTACTAACCACCAGTGAGTTTAGGGTTCAAGGATTTAGGGTTCGCAGGGCTTATAGGTTTAAGCTAATGTAAGATTAGTGTTTCGCTTCCCGGGTGGCTATATGGATCAAGCAGGGGCAGTAAGAGGATCAAAGCGTTTAGGCTGGCAACCTCAGAAAAGGTTCCGTGAAACCTACCTGGATGCTCCAATGTAATTCCCTTCTAGGTTTGGTATGGGACGGTTCTCTGCGATCTTTTTACCATGACCCCTGGAAAGGTTTGGTAAGAAGGTTTAGGCAAGCCCTAAGCCCTGTATTCATTGAAGAGTTAAGGACTCGGGTTCAGGGTGGAGGAAGTAGCAAGGTCACCTGGTGTTGTATAGCAAGGCAGGATATGCAACCTTTACAAAAGTTGGCGCTGTCCTAAACTCACGCAAACATCTCTCTACCCCAGGATGTTCAGTCACGCTGCCAGCCTCTTTCCAAATTTGTTGCCTGTCCAGAAGTAATTCCAAGTACCGGGCTTCGCGTAGATGCAGTCTGCAAGTGAAACCCTAAACCCTAAACCCGAGCAACAGTGCTCCAAGCCCCAACAACCCATGTATTCGACACATATATATGTATATATTTTTTTATTTGCAGCGGGGACAGCAGAAGCACATCCCAAACCAGAAGCGCAACTAAAAACATGTGTGCAATACAACAGCGAAAAATGACTTTTTTGCAGGTGAAGAGTGAAGCATGGCAAGAAGAGCTAATAAAAGGACAGATCATGGGATTTGAATTCAAGGTCCCCCAAATTGGACACCACAGATATACGCTCACCAATATTCTGAAGGAAGGCTATGAAACAGCTAGTTCAAGCCGGCAAGGAAGGAAGAAAGCAAGGAACCCATTAGCCAGCATGCGAGGGTTAAGGGTCTAGGCTTACGATTCGCAGACCGATAAAACCTGAACCCCAAACGTGGGCTTCCAAAAGCTCAGGGTCCCATTTGGGGGTTCCCCAGGCTGAGGATTGTTGCTTATTGGGTTTACATTAGGCCCACTTATGGACACCCAAGTCCTAATCCTCAACCCAAAACTCTACAGTCTGAACCCATAAGCGTAAACACCAAACCCTAAACTGCAGAAACCTAAACCTTAGGTCAATCCCCCCCATAGTAATAGCTCCTTAGCATGGAGTTAATAAGGCCTTCATATACCTACAATAGCGTGGTCGCCATTACTGGGTGGGGAGTTGACCCAACCTAAACCTCAGAACCCGCACTATAAACCCAGAGCTTATGGATCCAAACGGTTTAGGGTTTAGGGTTTCCAAGCGTACCCCCGCATCCCTAAACCCTGCTATAGGTCCGGCTCTCTTTTCAATGCCCCAAAATACCCCTGTATAATCCATGAACCCTAAATCCTATAGTAGATCCTTTTCTACTATACCCGAAAATACACCTGTACAATCCCTGAACCCTAAATCCTATAGTAGATCCTAGTCTATTTTCAATACCCCAAGATACACCTGTACAATCCCTGAACCCTAACTCCT
The DNA here is from genome assembly GCA_905231905.1 of Symbiodinium pilosum. Lineage (NCBI taxonomy): Eukaryota > Dinophyceae > Suessiales > Symbiodiniaceae > Symbiodinium > Symbiodinium pilosum. The sequence goes on from CAJNIZ010009710.1 coordinate 2,021, forward strand.
ATAGTAGATCCTAATCTTTTTCAATACCACCAAAATATCCCTGTGTAACCCCGAAAGCCTAAACCTCAAACAACAGATGAGTCGTGTTTTTTTGGTGGTTGAACCTGGTAAGATAATATTCCTTATATAAAATACTATACCCAAAAGGAGGATAAAATCTTATTCTATATTGGGTACCATAGTATCCCCGAATAAAATACTACTCAGATGTTCTGCCCAGCCACCGTCTGACTGGCCTTGATGACTGCTGTGAACGCTTCCGCTATGGTGGCTGCCACTGTGGTGCCTAAGGGCTCACTTGCAAAAATGGAATGGGGTTTAGGGTTTAGGGTTTAGGGTGGTTTAGGGTTTGGGGTTTAGGAGGTCTTCCTGGGGCTACAGTGTAATTATATGACCTTAAACCCTTAAAACCCCCCCATTTCGGTGGGCTCCTGTCTGGAAGCCCTCCATTTAGCTTGCGCTTGGGCTCCAGGGCTTGGGCCTGTGGAAAAAGCGGTGGCAAGTATCAATGATTCAGGCTTCGGGCTTGTGGTTTAGGGTTTAGGGTTTAAATTCTGGCTTATGGCTTAGGATGTTGGGTCCAGGGTTGTGGGGTTTTGGGTTTGGGGCTTCAAAAACTGTATTGTTGCAATGCATGCAGTAAAATCTGGTGAAGCTACAACTGGTCATGATGACCAATATAACGCTGAAGACATGACAAGAGAATTCGAGAACGCATTGACTGGACTTTCACAGTTCAATGCACAAGGGGCATGCACGCTGCCCAACAGAACAAACTAAGAGGTAGTCAGGCAATCCATGTACTGTACCGTGCAGTATACCGACAAGCGACTTTTGCTCTTGTACTTGGACATTTTAAGTAAGTGGAAGGCTTTGTCAAGCACATTTAGCCTCCCCAAGCTAACGTGGAGCGCTATGAGGGGCCGCATTTTCAACAAAGGCTGTTTTGGCTAGCTTTCAATGTGGCTTCCCCTGGCTAACCTTATGATACCTAGATCTACATGTCAAGGAACCCCTGAAAAAAGGGATCCCATCGTTTTTGAAAACCCCTATGTGGGGTCCCATGTTCGTTCAACAGCACGGAGTGGACCAGCTCGTCTGACTCATCTGTGATACTGTTGCGCGCCGCTTTGCGCAAATGGGTGCCAATTGTGCCTGTGATAGGCTGCGCGCGTTGCAAAAAAGCCCAGTTCACTTTGTTTCAGGGGTTAGTAGGGAAGAAGGGAATACAGGGACGATACAGGGACTATATAATGTAGGGAACAAGGGAATATATTACATAAGGCTTGAATGTAGGCTTGTAGAGTTCAAGCCCTCAACTCACCGAGAGCTCGGCGGCTGCAGGAGTTGGTTGTTTCGGCTGGGCACCTACACCCAAACCCCAAACCATAAATCCCGAAAAATTGCCAACAAGGGACATTATTCTACACATTTTGGGTGTGTAGGTTATTCTATAAGCTCTTCATGACCTTGGCTTTGACCACGTCGCACGCGGAAATCGCCCTCGTGCGCAGCTCATTGTTGGCCCTGTCTGCTGAACAAAAACCCCAAACCATGCTACATGCCTTTAAAGAATCCGCATGAATAGCTTCCCCCCCAAAGTGTTCTTCCATGTCAGCTCAGGGGAAGTGACATACGTACGGCCGCGGCAGTTAAGGCTTTTGAGACTTGGCAACTTGGGAGTACCGCCCCCAAAAACGGATTACACAAATGGTATATAAGGACACAGAGAGATGTTGCACTCCGTTTAGCAAGTAGTGACTCCCTGGCCACCCGCACAATTGAAAATCGCAGTCCCCAGTAAGGCTCGCACGGTTCTGACGGCTCTGGGTACTAATCTGAAACCCTAAACCCTGAACCCTAAGCCCGAAACTCTTACTCAATTCCAAGGGCACAATTAATCTGGCTTCGGTTAGGGCAGCGGAACCAAAAACATTAACTGTGCCTGAAACTCTTTAAGTGGCTGCCGACTAGCATTAAAGAGAGCGCCAACGATAAACTGAATGCAGCATCGATTAAAGGATATACCCTAAGCCCTAAACCCCTAAATCCTAAACCCTAAACCCCTAAACCCTAAGCCCTGATATAGAGTTCAGAGTATACTGAGGATTCAGGTGAAGCATGAACTTCTGAAATCTCAGCATAAGCCTTGAACGCTACTTCCTAAACCCCAAGGCCGTAAACCCTATATCTTCTAAGTCTCAAACCCGCACCGCTTAATCCGAGCAGTGTTCCTACATCTGAGGCACTGTCCCAGATGCTCTAGCTTATATTAACTATGACTAAATCTGAGGACCTATTTTCAACTCTATAGGTCCTGAACCATGAAACTCTGCCAGGGCTCTTAATCCCCTCACCCTACATTAATCACCTCTCCTTCATTGTTGTGGGGGTAAGGGGTCCGTAGTTTCCGGAAAGCTGGAACACCGGTTATCGCCTGACAAGGCCCTCAGCTCCTGGCACCCGGACTCCAAGCCCGAAATCCGTACAGTCAGGGGAGCGGATTTTCTTCTACAGTGGGGCTTCATTAGTCATTCAAAGAATATACGCTTGTACTCCTTACTGGGCTTCTGTATCAGCAGATTGGAACAAACTTTTACGCATAGATGAATGATATGCGGATTTTGGTAAACACCCACCTCTGAAGCTAGGACCAAGTATTTTTTCTCAAGTGGTAGCTACGTGGTCCGAATTTTGGGAGGGCTTTGGGCTACCAAAGCCCTCTATGAATCCCAGTATAAACCCAATTCCCATTGCAGTTCCTATGTGCTTGTCCATTTGATCCTCCTTTATCCCCTCATAACCCTCATGTAACCCTACACCCCGAACCCCTACAACCCTCATGTGACCCATTTTTTTGGCGGTCTCCCCGATAGGACATATAGACTGACGAATAGTCCTAAGGATCCATAGAATATACACTCACCAATCAAGAGCTCCACTTCACATCCCTATGGTACCCTTAAATATGAACCCAAAACCCTGCGCCCTAAACTAAGCCTGAACCCTAAATCCTAAAGCCACAATTCTAAACCCTAAGTCCTGAACTCCGAACCTCGAACCCTAACACCTAAATCCTAAACCCTAAATCCTAAACCCTAAATCCTAAACTCTAAATCCTTAAACCCTAAACCCTAAACCCATACATCGACTGGAGCCTAGGGAGGACCACCGCTCTGCCAGGCCACGTCTCGCTTCCACCGCTCTGCCCAAGGGCCTTCTTCACGCTCCTCAGCTCACACACAATATAGGGTTTAGGGTTTAGGATTTAGGGTTCAGAGTTTAGGCAAAATAAGTACCCAGGGTTTAGGGTTTGGGGTTTAGGGTTTGAGCCACATTGTGTAGGGTTTAGGGGTCGTTTTTAATAATTTCATTTCCGAATCTAAGGCCATTTTCGTACTACTGCCTATTCAAGCCGTCATTTAGGGTAAGGTCGTGTGAGGTCGCTTTAAATTGCCCAGTATAACAGCTTGCAAAATGAGTACCTACATTGTATTGAGGGTTGGGGGTTCATAGGGTCATACATACATACATACATACATACATAAATACATACATACATACATACATACATACATGTGAAGGGGTTGTGAGTGCAGGAGGGCGGATAATGAAAATCAAGCCTGCACCGAAATGGACTCGGGGGTTTACGGGGATACACGCACGTATGCTGTAGGGTTTAGGGTACTTAGGGTTTATGCAAGCAGTCAAGATGCTCCTCAAAATTTATGGCTTCCATAAATGCGGGGGCCCCAATATAAACCCCAATCTACTAACGCCAACCCTAAACCCTAGACTATAATCCTTGCAAGGACTCCCAACAAGCACCTCTGATCTGGACCCTGAAATATACCGTTTCAAACCTTTCTGGCTAGGACCTTTTCCATAGACTCAGACTTGGAGCCGCCCAAAGCACAACCATAAACCCTGAAACCTAAAACCCTAAACCCTAAAACTCTAAAGCCTTAAAAACCCTAAACCCTAAAACCTTAAAACTTGTCCTTGCCTACTATTGAGGTCTGGGGAGTGGATAAGCTTGGCATTCGCCCTACGACAGGGGAGATCATGTATATTGGACAGGAGGGCTCACCAGTTTTGGCGAAAGGGTCTACTCTGCTGTCAGCTGCGCAAGAGGTAAGCCCGTAGCAGGGCATCACGCAACCCTGAGTAGGACCTAGCTGGAAATTCTTTCAAACCTTCATCCGCTTCTACCTAGAGTATCCGGTCCCTTTCCATGTTCAGAGCTTGAGGGTGTTGGGTTTAATGTAGAAGCTGCAAACCCTAAACCCCGAGGGCCCCTATGGTAACCCTAAACCCCTAGGCCCCTTTTGTAGAGGTGAGGGCTCAGGAATCGTAAGTCGTAGGTTCCCTTTTGGCCCGAAGGGTCAGACCAGCCGAAAGAGTTTTTTCCCCACCCTCGCATTTTCGTATCTGCAACCACTGCATAACCAACGACTATATACTAAAGACGCTATAGGAATCACACCACGATGGTCATGTCATGGGCATCTGATTTTCAGGGTTGGGGTTACCAAGTCGTGCCAGCGCTCAGGACTTAGGCACATGTCCATTGCAACTTAATGGGCACGTCGATTTAACCCTAAACCCTATATTCCTACAAGAAGCAAACAGTCACTCTTGCAGGTGTCTGATACACACGAAGCTCAAGCCTTAGATACGACGCCCTCGAGCAGTCCAGCAATTGCCGCTACATTGATAGGACACATCAAGAGCCAACCCTAAACCCTAACACCTGCTCAACCCCTAACCCCTAAACCTTAAATCCCCACATCCTGCCTGGAATCTCTCTCCTGATTACTAGGATCACCATCACCCTATGACTACAACTTTTTGGTGTAGCCTAGGTTTGTAAGGAACCTAAGCCCCCAAAAGAGAAGAACGGCTTGTTAGGAAACCCCGCGAATAAGGGCTTAGGGTTTAGGGGTTTAGGGCTTTGGGGTTTCGGGTTTAGGGGTTTGGGGTCCAAGGGTTTGAGGCTTAAGGGTTTAGGGTTCAAGGGTTTTGGGGTCTTGGGCCGAAGGGTTTAGGGTTTTAAGGGTTGAGGGTTCAGCCACACCGATAGATCCTAAGACCTGCCGATTCCTTGAAGTCGGAGTCCCCAAGTGCACCCTAAACCGAAAATCCCGTAAACCCTTCGACTAAAATCCGCTTATTCCCCCAAAAAACATGCCTTAATCCCTTGGCCCTCAACCAACACATCCTAGCAAATACACTCACTACCCCATTACTGCAGAACAACATGGGAAAGAATTTGACAATGAAATGGAAACTGGATTTAATACTTATATAGGGGTTTGCAGGAAAAATACCAACTATCCTAAACCCTAAACCCTAAGTCCTAGAACCCTAAACCTTAACCAACTTTGGGGCATCCAAGCCGCTTCATAATGGTCCTCTGAATCATTGCCTCCGTGCTCTCGTCGTTCTCGTCATCCTTTTGGGGGCTTCGGAGGTTCCCTAAACCCTAACCTTAACCTGAAATTGAAGTCTTTGGGTCTTAGTGGGTTTTGGAGGGGCAGGCCGAAAACACCAAGCCCTTCTCCTAAGCCCCCGCGGGACAATACCTGCTGCGTAAAGCTCAGCCGGCAAGAACCGAAAACTGCTCTAAATCCTGTCCCCGGCCTCTCCTTGAACCCCTGAACCCTAAACCCTGTATAACCCATGATAATAGTTTCCATTTTCTGTTCCATTATCCCAATATAAACCCCAATAGAACCCTAAAACCTAATATTACCCAAATGGGTACCTATAGACGACTGACCCCACCTTTTGCGGCCAGGGTAGCGACGGATCCGTCTTGCCTTCGGATCGTTTGGGGTTCAGGGCTATGCCCTAAATCCGAATATCAGGTTTAGGGTTTAGGGTTCAGGGGCCCGAACCCCAAAAGTATGTAAAATAATGGCCTTTTGGACTAGATTTAATGGTTTTGGGCTATTATTTTACCTACTTTTGGGGTTCAGGGGGTCAAGAAAGAGGTGATTCCTGGAGGTAGTAATTCTTAGGGCTCCATCGATAAGAAGTCATAATTCTATGCGAGTTTCCTTAACTCATGGGCCCGTTACTGGGTGTCATGGAAAAAGGGCACGTGCAAAGTGACACCGCAGTGTCAAACCCCATTCTTGAAGCGATACTTCAAGCATGTCTGCTTCAGAAGGGTTTAGGGTTTAGGCGTAGGAATTTCTGTTGTGGTCCTCCAACCTGGAGTCCAAATTTGTGTACGCGGCAAGGCTCTTAAGTAAGCAAGGAAAAGACTTACTTCACACAGTGTGGGGTCCTGGATCTAGGAGCGGAATAGTATTACTAGCAATAATACGAACAGAAATAATAACAGTCATTATGATACTGTTGGTACTAAAACATATTCAAAATCCTGCATGATCTGAATATACTATAGTCCCATTATTCCTGAGGTATGTGATACTTAGCGTCATGCAGGATTCCATTATCCGTCGTAATACTAGGTAATGGTACCAATAACAGTAAACCCTAAACCCTAAACCTAAGCCCTAAACCCTGAGATTCAGAGCTTAAGGTTCTGGCTTGCTCTATGAGGCTCTGTGCGTAGGAGTTTGGGTTTAGGCAGGCACCTCTTTCAACCCGGTTACACTCATGTCAACCATACATACACATACTTATATCTATATAAAGGACCTACTGGGGTGGAAGAGAACGACATGTCGTCCTTTATGATGTGACTTGCGTAGCGCCCATGATGTGTTGACGGAGTACTTTCCGCTCTAAGGTTGAGGCCTCTTTTAGGTACCCTAGCGGAGTCTAGGATGACAATGTTGTAAATTTAGCACTCCTTGATTGTTGTAGGGGTTTGAGGTGTTCCCCTAAACCCTAAACCCCCTTCACTGATGAGCAGAAGTATGGCAATTTGAGTAAAGGGTTTGGAATGGCAAGCAAACTACTACGGTAGTGGGAGAGTGAGGGGGACTTGGTAGGGCTTAGGGATTAGGGTTTAGGGACTCATACGATAGCCGGTTTTCCCTTGATTGACCTATGTACAGAGTCCATCTGACCCTCCAAGTTTAATTCTACACTGGCTAGTACTACATTCGTTCTGACGCTCACCAGCATTGTGATTACCAGTATTGTCACCGATGCCTTCTGTCACTGTCTCTGATCGGTGGTTGTACTGCTACCTTCGGGTACTCAACTTGTTGAACCCTACAAACCTTAAACCCTGAACTCTGAACCCTAAACCTGAACCTTACTGCAGGCCTTATCGGCATGAACCTTTGGAGGATATTTGGGGTCTAGAATGCGCTTGCTGGGGTTTGAAGCCCTTGGAATTCCGTATCTTTCCGTTCTCTGGCGCCTTTTACTAGGATAGTAGTCTACATATACATATATACACACATATACATATAGGGCTCATTTTCAGGTTCCACGTTAGTTTGGGTGAGGGCGAGCGTGAGGTTTGACATCCACGTTCTGCTTGTCCGTGTTGAGGGCTTAGGGTCAGGATTTTGCCTCCATCCCACACAAGCATAGGGCATAGTCTCCCATAAGTAGATAGAATATGGCCTTGGGTATATTAGAATAAGATCCCCATATACCCTGTATTCTATCTACTTAAGGGGGACTATAAATACTTGCCAGCCTCTGGGGCACCAAGATTTACGTCCCTTCTGGTTGTGTTCAAGCCGCCGCAAACCCTCAGTCTAGAAGCTTTAGGTAGTACAGGGACGACCTTGTTCTGTAGACTGTATAGACTCACTATATTCTATAGGGTTTAAAAAAAGGCAATGGGATGAGGGGTCCCTCATACACGTCCCTCCTAAGAGCCGCTTACAGACTCTTGCAAATCGTGAGCCCTGCAAGTTCGTTGGATGTGCCTGAACCTCTAAGCCCTATCTATACCCTACATATGCCCTACTACCACTATGGGCTATTAGACCCTAAAATTCCCTATTAGGACCCTACTAAGGGTAGATTAAGGTACCCTTAAGGTCTAACAGCCCATAGTGGTATGATATAGTAGTCTCCATTTTCTCTTCCATTATCCCTAAACCCTGAACCCTAAACCCTAAACCCTCAACCCTAAACCATCAACCCTAAACCCTAAACCCTAAACCCTAAACCCTAAAGCCCCTACAGTTCGTCTCGTGGAGCCAACCTACTGGACAAGGCTTAGGACCAGGGGGTTTACAGGAGCCACCGATTGCCCCTTATGTTTGGAACGACCCGAAGCCCTACATATCCCTACATGGTAGCTTCCCCAAAATAAGGGGACTCCAAAATAGACCCCAGTATATTATAATCCCTATTATGGGGACCCCCCCAAAAAGGACCCCTAATATAGCCCCCACATCACTCAGTTCTGCTTGCATCCCGCCTCCATACCGGAGGATCTGATCGTGGGCCACAGGATGTAAGTACGCCGGCTCTTGGATCCTCAAAGAAGTTGGCGTTTAAGGTTTTGGCTTAGGGTTCGGGACGTAGGCTTTGGGGTTAGCCCTGCCCGGATTCACCGATCTAGTTCGCGTGGGCGTTTGGTGTGTGATTTCGGATAGGCTTCTACATGGGGACGAGGTAGTATAGTGGAGGGAAGCCTGAAAAAGAAAGGATCAAACCCCAAACCCTAAATCCTAAAACCCTAAAACCCTAACCCCCTAAAACCCTAAACCCCTAAACCCTAAGCCCTCAACCCTAATTTCCCCAAAAAGGGGAGCTTCAGGAGTTTACATCCTTAACCCGAACCGTGAACTCCAAACCCCCCCTCGAGTTCAAATTTTGTTTTTTTTCAGATAGATAACTTGTTTTTTTTGGTGCTCAGGGTTTAGGGTTTAGGGCAGTAGGGAATGGGGGAATGGATCCCTATAGTAATCCCTATATAATCCCAATAATAAGCCCCATAATCCATTCTCCCATTCCCTCCTAAGCACCCGGAAGTTGTTCTGTCTTTGTATGGGCTTCTACTTTGATAAGAGAGAAGTGAACGGAACAACTATGACCATGAAACTGACATGGAAACCGTGACTATCAGGGGATTTATGAGGATTCTGGCTACCCGAACCGATGTAACAAGGGCCTTAGCAGAGTCATATGAGCTATAGTCTAAACTCCTAGTATCCCCCTTAATAAGCCCTATAGTAGACCCCTATATAATTCCCTATATAACCCCCCTTTAAGGAGTTTAGACTATGGCTCATATGCTAATTACAGGCTTCTTTTTTTGGGGTTTATGGTTTAGGGTTTTATCATCCCTCCTCTGAGCCTTAGCAATTCCCTCCGCCGACTTTGCACGCTCATGTCTTGCATTCTTCCGGCGTACTTGGAAGGTCAGGGGGACATAGTAAATAGGTTAATAACCCTTATAACCCATATAGTAACCATAGTTATCCCCATTATAAACCTACATAGTAAGTGCCCCTGACCCTCCAAGTAGACCCCAAGGAGTGTAAGATCCCCACAAAGAGTACGTAAGAACGTCTCAAGCGAGACCTCAGCACAAGACCTACAACCCATCAAACAAACCCTGAACCCCTGAACCCTGAGCCCCAAAACTCCAGACCCTAGACCTTGCAATAAATCCTAGGCTTAGGACGGCAAAAAAAAACTTCTATCGCGTGAAATGTTAACAAAAACATTGTATACGTCTATGTATAGGGAAGGGTAGAGACGGCTTGGGGTTTAGAACTTAAGTGTTGAGGGATATATTGCATCAAAAATGGAAAATCAACCCAAAAAGAGATTGGAATGGAAGCTGGGCTTATTGCGGGGTTGCTTTTGTACTGCCCTCGCCCAACTTGCAAGCCTCCACACCCCCTTCAACAACTGCTTTGCAGTTCCCCCATTAAATTACGTACTGTATTGGGGGAATTTGGCAATTTCCCAAATAGTAGGAGGACCCTAATAATGATAAAGATCCCAAAGTACTAGACCCCAAATTCTAGTACCCGTATTACAGCGACCCGCAAAAAACTTCCCACCGCCTAATTTTGGGAAACCCCACTTATAATTCGGGGCGTGATTCAGTGATCGGGGCATAGGGTTGTGAGGCCCTAACCTGAAGTTTTTTTGAATTCAAGTTCAAGGTAGGTTTGCTTCTAATACTCCCAATACTGTCCGCAACCCCCCCCCTGATGTTGAAGTGACGCTTGGGGAACATTCGTTGCTCAATAAGAGGAACGCGGCAACCCCAACTCGAGCTTAGGGTTTAGGGCGTGGGGTATGGACTCTTTCACTAGCCCGTTACTAGATTAGATGTTCTTCTTGTAGGGGCTGGGGCTACCAAAACCCCTCTTGCAATTGCTGGCTCGAGCGACTTGATTCCACCAGGGAGTCCGATGTCCCCCTCTGAGAAATCCACTCGCTGATCCTTTGCTGGCTCGAATTACAAGGCGGTTATTGGAATCACAAACTTCCCAGACTTGGACTCCATTTGAGCTACATCATTACACTAAACCCTACACCCTAAAACCTTGGGCTACTGATATTTTGCAGTTGAAGGTTACACTTGCAGGAACAGGGTTTAGGGTTTAGGGAAGTATACTGCTTGCGGAGCCTAAACCCTGAGCGCTAAATCCTTAACCCGAAACCCTAAATCCTTAACCTAGAGTCGCAAGTTCTTAGCAGCTTTAAACTCTTACTGCACAGTCTTGAGACCAAAGCACTGCAACCTAACCCCAAATTCTAAACCCTACTACTGAAACCTAAACCCTAAATTCTAAACCCTAATACTGAAACCTAAGCCCTAAATTCTAAACCCTAAACCTTAAGCAAGAACTGAAACCTAAATCCTAAGCACCGACTTGGAACCTCCAAATACAGTACGGCAACCGTGCGGCTGGACAAACCGTATGGGTCCAACGACCCCAACAATAGGATTTTAGGGCCCAACTACCATGAACATGATAGATTCCCGATATAATGCCTATATGCTACCCTAAGGGTCCAAGGACCCAAATAATAGGGTTTTGGGGCCCAAATACTATAATATTCATGGTATTTGGGCCCTAAAGCCCTATGTATGTAGGACCTTTTGGG
>CAJNIZ010009711.1:0-13039 GCA_905231905.1 Symbiodinium pilosum
AAACCATGGAGTAAACGTTGTCGAGTAGAGTCGGCAAAGGAATCTGTGAGGGTCAGCACATGTGATTGGGGATGTTCATGGCCCTGATCATCCCCATGATTATGGCTTTCGCACATGTAATCATGAGGCCCGACATGGGCCACCTCTAGTTTACAGTTTAGGGGTTATGTAGGCCCTAAACCCTAAACCATAAATCCTAAACCCTAAATCCTAAACCCTAAGTGCTAACCTTAAATCCTAAGCCCCAGACTAAGACCGAAGGCTTTGACATGTCGGGCTTGGGATTTAGGGAGTTTAGGGCTTCAGGGTTCTTAACATGGTCTTAGGTTTTAGGGTTCAGGGCTTGGGAATTTGACCCAGTTGATGTTGTTGATGATGATGATGATGACGGTCCTACTGTGAGTGGAGGAAATCTTGCACCACCCTACATGACTTACACCCCAGGAATTGCGGATCATGGGGTTCTTAAGCTGGACAAGATTTTCTCCATCAGAGGCATCTCCCATGGCCGTGGGCGTAGTTTGGGCGTGTAGGCCTCAATCACGTCCATTTTCCACGAAAGACTCTCCCTCCTCCCCTTACTTGTAAATAGACTTCCTACACGATACCTTAGATACAGGGAATGTATATTGAAATTTAGGGAGTGGAGGGGGCGTGTAGTCCTTTTGGGCACTGCAAGCCCAAGGTGACAGCATGTTGTTAACTTGACACTGCAGTGCTGCAAGCTCCAGCCCCCCTGCAAAACGCAGAGGAACTGGCAACAAATTTAGAGCCAGGACCCTCCTAGTGGTCTTGAATCAGGGTGTCCCCAGTAGTGGGTGTTTGGTGTATATAGAGGGCAGAGAGAATGTCTAGGAACGGTGTAACTGCCACAGTGTCTGCCCCCTGGCTTTCCTCACATGCTAAGGAGGCTCTAGACATCCTAAACCCTAAGCCCTAAACCCTAAATACATCCCACTTTTCGGAGATGTGCCCTTCGCTAGTAACGCGAGCGGACTCCGCAGTCGCTGGTTTAGGGTTTGGGGATTAGGGTTTAGGGTCTAGGGATTAGGGTTTAGGATAAGCCCTAAACCCTAAACCCTATTTGCAGTACCAAATTGGCCTTAAATTGGGGAGTTGAACTTGTTCTAAAATACTTTGTATTAGCCTAACCATTAAGAGTTTAGGATGTTGATTCCTGTCACTCGGCCCGTGACCTTTTAAATTAACCTTAAGCCCTGAACCGTGCAACCCTACATAACCTGCATGGGCCCATACAACCCCCCCCAAATAGATAACCCCTACCTGGACCCTAAACTGTATAAAGCTGTGGCTTTGTGGACAGTTGTTTGATGAGTGCTCAACCTTGACTTTACCAACTTTGTATATACCGCGAGTAAACCTTAAACCCAAACCCCATAGAACCTTATATGTCCCAAAAACCGTATGTCGCCCCTGTATACCCCAATTAACCCTTCTAGACCCTGGACCTTGAGCCTCCAATCCGAAGCCCTAAGACCGAGATCATGTAGTAGTACTCTGCTTCTTTCCCATCTTAACCTAATTACAATTACAAGTCCCTGAACTCGATATCGTTACCCTAAACCCTGTCTCCCAAAACCCTAAACCCTAAAGTGCCCTGAACCTTAAACCCTAAACCCTAAACATCGAATCCCTAGGCCCAATCCCTAAAACCCTAAACCTTGAAAACCTCAAGCCCAAGAAACATAACCTTAAACCCCAGGATAAGCCCTACGAACCGGACTCCCCTTTCTGCCAGGTCGAAAAGCGAGGCCTTCTGTCGGCAAAGCAGAGACTTCAGGATTTTATGAAGTTATGTTAGGGGTTTAGGGTTTAGGTTTAGGTTATAAAGGTTATATAGGGGATATATTGGAATGATGGAAAAGAAAATGGAAACTACTAGAATGGCTACATAGGTTTTAGGGGTTTAGGTTTTTAGGGATTAGGGATTCCGGATTTTCGGATTTTGGGGAATAGGGATTCGAGATTTAGGGTTTCAGTTATTTAGGGTTCAGGATGTAGGGATTTGGGGTTTTAGTGCTTAGGGATTCAGGATTTTAGGATTTTAGGGTTTAGGGTATAGGAATTCAGGGTTCTGTAGGGTCACATAGGGACCGTTCAGAAGGGCTAGATAGGGCTGTATCGCTATAGGATTGTGTACAGGTTTTTGGGGTTCTGGGGGTTTGCGTTTCGAAGGGCTTTAGGGCTTGGGATTTGTCGGGTGCGGGGATTTGGGCTAACGATTTAAAGGGTTTTGGGATTAAGGGTGGAAACTTCTGAAAGAAGGCAAGAAAGCCGAGTACTGCATGCTTTGGGGAGATGGGAAAGACCCCTGATTTTGATGATTCACATTTTAGATTATAGCTCATTTGGGGAATATCTAGTATTGGAAGGCTAGGGGGTTTAAACACTATGGCATTATCCATGTTCTTTTCCATGTTGATTCTCCATTGTCCGTAAGCCTTAGGCCCTGTGTACCCCTCAAATGCAGGTGACTGTAGACTAAAACCGTATACCCTAATCCTAAACTCCATTTCGGATCCCTTAACCCCAATCCCTAAACCCTAAATCCAAAACCCTAAATCCTAAATCCTAAGCCCTAAATCCTGAACTTCCTATGTACTCCCCAGGTGAGTAGTATTGGGATACTATAGCCCCCAATATGGAGTAATATCATATCCTCCTTTTTGGTATAGTACTTCAAATAAAGAATATCATCTTACAGTGCTCCATCCCCAAAACCTAAACCATAAACAAGGAATCCTAACCCTAAATCCTAAACCCCAAATCTTAACCCTTAACCTTGAACCAAACCCTAAACCCTAAAACCCTAAACCGCGTGGATAACCCTTAACCCTGAACCCTATGCTATGTCCGCCCAGGTGGTGGAAGCGGAAGAACCCGACGTGTAGAAACTCCTGGGATTCCCTCACGGAGCCAAGCGAGGCAAGGAGAGAGATTTGGGGGGTTTAGGGTTTAGGGTACCCTTTTTGGGTCTTCCCATAAGAAGGACTATAGTATTTTGGGGTCCATATTGGGGTTCCATTATTTTTGGGCAATTATCATTTGTTACAGGGGATTTTGTGGCTATAAGGGTTTAGGGTAGTTATATAGGGACATATAGGGATAATGGAGAAGACAATGGAAACTACGGTTTAGGGTTTTAGGGTCCAGGGTTTTAGGGTTCAGGGTTTAGTGTTTTTAGGGTTTACGATGTTGTGGTTCAGCTTTCTTTTTTTTTCTTTTTCGCACGGGCCTGCGGGCAAAAGAAGAAAATAAACTACCATGCTGTTGTGTTTCCATTCAGGGCTTGGGTCTGTGTAGGGCGCAACGGTGAATGAAGGCTTCAGAGTGTGGTATTTAGGGGTTCAACCGGGATTACATCAGGCTCTATATCGGAATTACACAAGAATTAACGTTTCAGCTGTTTTTCAAGAATCTCCGTTATCATTGATGGAGCACTGAGCACCGCCAGTTCCCAGAACTTGCAGGGATTGAGGTGGAGACCGTAAACCTTATAGTCCCCCTTAAGTAGATAGAATATGGCTTCGGGTATATTATAATAAGATCCCCATATACCCCTAAACCCCTAAATCCTGAACCAAAAACCCTAAACCCTAAACCCATAATAAGATCCCCATATACCCCTGTATTCTATCTTCTTAAGGGTGACTATAAACCCTTATGCACTAATGGCACATGGCCCTGGGACCTTGCTAAGAAGGATCCTAGACCCAACCCCCCCAAAAGGATCTAAAAATTAGGGTTTAGGGTTTAGGGTTAAGGGTTTAGGGTTTAGGGTAAAAATTAGATCCCCTAGAACCATAGGGGGAATCATATAAGGATTATGTAGGATGTTGATACTACCTGGACCTCTTTACCCTACCCCGGGTTTAGGGTTAGGGCATCTAGTTTTGTATATATTGGAAGATACTAGGCACAAAGTTAGGGCTCCGAAGCATGGGGTATGGCATAGAGGTCTAGCTAAGATGACAACGGGACATTAGTGACAACTATTCAGGATTCCACATCGCGCGTTGCTTCTAAAGACCCATCGTGTGCTGGTTTTTGGGTATGATCGCGCAAAGTTCCTTGACCCATAAGCCCTACAGCGTAAAACCCTACACCCTAAACCCTGCGGTACAGTCCTGGCCCCAATCCACGAAAGATCCCCAAGGACCTTTGCGACATCCACCGGCCAGCCTAAAGAGTACGTTGATGGGCAGTTGATGGGAACCCCAAAAGGTATATAAAGGGAGCAAAATGGGAACCCCAGACAGGGAACCCCAAGAATAGGGTTTAGACTTTTGGGTTTCGGGAAGGTAACTCAAGAATATAGTAGGAATATAGTGGGAATATGAGGACCCTCGTAGGATTACAGTCCTTCTATACTTTATGTCTATGTGTCAGTGGGCTGAGGAGTCGATGTAATGCGATGTTGCCTCGCAGTTTAGAGCTTAGGATTTCGAGCTTTGTGCTTCACACTCGTTATTTACAGTAGTACAGAAGCTCATTCGGTGTGTGACTGAAGGGGTTTGTTGCCTTGTTCTTGTGGATCCAAGTATACAAATAATACCTACATTGGGCCCTAAAGTCTTTAAATATTACCTACATTGGGCTATTTGGATCCCCAGGGTTGTTCTTGCGGACCTAGTGTATCGGCTTTGGTTTTCGGGAGGTTTCTAGAGTTTAGCCATCCGGTGCTGAGCTTTAGGGAGTACCTGGACCCCAAAAGTATGTAAAATAGTGGCCTTTATGGCTGTTATTATGGGCTTAGGGTTGTTATTTTACATACTTTGGGGGTTTAGGTAGAGTTCGACGTGATGGCAGAAAATTGGCAAGGTGGCCCCACGAAGAAGCATGGCTGTTCACATGGCCCTTATTTACGCGGCCTATTTAGGAGGACAGCCGTCTTTCTTGCAAGGACCCTAAACCCTAATCACCAAACTCAAAACCGTAAACCCGTCCATGTTTGCTTGGTGGGGCGGGAAAGGCTGAAGACCGCTAATGAGGAATTCGTCAGGAGGACCCCCCCCCGCCCCCACCATGTAATAGTGGTATAATAGGAATACAAGAGGACTTTCATGTAATCCTTATTATCCCCTATAGTCACCATTACTGGGTGGGGGGTCCACCTAAACCCTAAACCCTAAACCCTAAATCCCTAAACCCTATTATGGTAGTTTCCATTTTCTTTTCCATTATTCCCCACCTAAGGAATTCTTGAAGCTGGTCCTCTCTAGACAGCGAGTGGGCTATGGACGACTTCGAAGTGGGGCTGGACGAGATGCAGCGAATGCAGCGCGGTGAGGGCTACATGAGAAAGCCATGTGGCACTGCGAAGTCCTCCTCCTCACGCAAGCTGCAAGGCAAAAAGCAGCAGCCCTAAGACGAAGCAGCAGGGCCAGAGGACTTTGAAATTGAAGAAGCAGCACGTGCAACAAAAAAAGGAAGAGCGTGTCCAAGTCAAAGACACGCTTGCAGAGCCCTGGTCGGAGAATCATGGGCTGGTCTTTTTCCATCATGGCACGGCCGCAGCGGCCTGTAGTGACTCACCCCTTAACCGCCTAGCTCAGTACAACCATGTGAGCTATACCCATATGAGCTAGAGTCTAAACTCCCTTAAAGGGGTATCTATAGGTTACAGGGATTAGGTTTAGGTTTTAGGGTCTAAACTCCTTCAAGGAGATTATAGGGAAATATTATAGGGGCTATTGAGGGGGATACTAGGAGCTCAGACTATAGCTCAGGTACCTTTTTGGTCTAATTACCTGTATAGCACCCAGCCAAAAAATGGGTTCCTGACCAGGATACCCTAAACCCCAAACCCTAAACCCTAAACCCTAAACCCTAAACCCCAAACCCTAAACCCTATGTAGGTATTTTTTCGCTTAAAGCTACCACAACCCACATTAAACTCTCATCCTGGGGCTGATCCGTACATGCATCCCTTTACGTCCGTCTATACCCTTGCCCTTAAGGGGTCCAAGGGTTTAGGGTTTAGGGTTTAGGGCTTAAAGTCCGAAGTACCTACATTCTAGGATGTATGGTTTCTGTAGTAGGAACTCCCGTTTATAGTTTGGATACGTATTTCCTGTATGAGCTATAGTGTAAACTTGTAGTATCCCCCTTAACCTATGACAGCGCCCTACATTGCCCCTATGTAACCCCATTTAAGGAGTCTGTTTACTATAGCTCATACTGGATCACCCTTCCAGTCCCCAAGCCCTAAATCCTAAAACCCTAAGCCATATAAACCTTAAAACCCTAAACCATTCGAGCCCCTAAACACTAAACCCCAAAACCCTAAGCCCATGAACCTTAAAACCCTAAACGCCCTAAACCCTGAAAAGCCTCAACCCTAAACTGTTCTAGCCCCTAAACCCTCAACCCTAATCCATTGTAGCCCCAAACCCCTAAACCTTTCTAGCCCCTAAATACCCCTACATAATCCCAGTGTCTATTTCATGTTCCATGTTCTTTTCCCTTTGATTCTCCATTATTGGTGATTTCGGGAAACCCTACATAAACCCTAAATTCCTGGACCTTAGGCCCCTGTTTACAGGTACCCAGGGTTCCCAATACTTTCCCCCGAGCTTGGGCCCCAGGCCCCGGAGGGTGTGGCAATGGAGCCGAATCGACTGACACATGAGGAAGCGTGACGGTAAAGGGCTAAAGGTTTACGGTGTAGGGTTTAGGAATTTAGGGTTCTGCATTATAAGTAGGGTTTATGGTTTATGGATTGGGGTCCGGGATTTGGTATATAAGGTCTGGCGTTTCGGGTTCACTCTGGGCCTCAACCCTAAACGGAAGGCCTTAATCCGGCTGGCGAATCCTTATGCTATCGTAAGAATGCAGATTTTGAAATAGGCCCATTCTTCATGCAGACCCTCGGCCCTTCTTGCGGCTTCTGCTTAATTTTCAAATTGAGATAGAGGATATACGGCCTAGGATTAGGGTTTAGGGTTTAGGATTTAGGCTAGGTTTCAGGTTTAGGGTCTTTGATGGAGGAAAAGTTTGGACCACCTCGGCCAATCAACTGCCCCTAACTTTTATTAAAATATACAGTCCCCTGAAGTAGATAGAATAGGGGGTATATGAGGATCTTATTATAATACACCCAAAGCCATATTCTATCTACTGAAGGGGGACTATAGCCTAATACGCAGTTTAGGGTTTAGGGTCCTAAACTTGACATTTCTCGTTATCTTATCACAACTGGAAGACCTAATACTAGGGTGGCGAGGGTTTAATATCGGAGCGAGGGTATCAATGATTGTATAAGGGCTCTGCTTAACTAGAATGATGGCGTATCAAATCGAAAAGAGCATGCAAATTCAAATCGCAGCTCAGTCTTTTGGGGGCAATACGAGAGGTATGTAGGGGCCGTAAATCTTTTGCGGTACACCCTGCCAAGAATAAAGGCTTGAATGATTGTGAGGAATCATGCTGAGAAATCAATTATTCAGGCGCCTACATTTGGGGTCCAGAGTGGTACAGGATGTCTTCCAGCCTAAACCCTAAACCCTGAACCCTAACACAGCAAGTTATTCACCCCCCAAGTCAGTTGGATTCCTCAACCCTATATAACCCCAATCTAAATTCCTTAAAGGGGGGGTGTATAGGAAATTATATAGGGAACTACAAAAGGGCTATTAAGGGGGATACTAGGAGTCTAGACAATAGCTCATATAACCCCAATATAGTACTTTCCATTTTCTTTTCCATTATCCCAATGTAAGCCCAGTATATACCCTATAACCCCTTTAGGGGCAGCCCAGACCTTACGCGAACCCAAAAACATACTTTTACATGTCTGCTACTCCCGAAGACGTCATAATGAATCCAAAGACTACCCAACATCTACCACTAACGACTCATTGACGAAGGGGGCCGTTTCCCTGAAACCCTACTGGATAGGTAGGAAACCGGTCCCCATAAGAAATACTATACTATTCTTGGGTTTATATTGGGGTCCCCCTATTTTGGGAGACTACCATGTATCACGTGCCCGTCAAATTGCAACATTCTTCAGATTCCTCGAGCCTCCTTAGAACGCCAGTTTCCATTTTATCCTCCAAATGTTTAACCCTAACCCAAAATAATAAACCATAAACGATCTAGTTGTTTTCCATGTTCTTCTCCATTATGCTATGCTAACATGAAAGCCTAAATCCTATACGTCAGGAGGACCCCCCCACCCTGTAATTAATAGTAGTATAGTAGGGATATAAGAGGACCCTTATATGATTACTATTCTTCCTGAGACGTCCTAAACTCTGAACCCTTTCCTCTACCCTGAACCTTGCTTCAAGTTCCTTTGCAGTCACCCAGTGATCTTCCTCGGGCCTATAAGTTTAGAGTTAAGGGTTTCGGGGTGTAGGGTAAGCCCCATAAACCCTAAACCCTAAAGGGTTTAGTGCCCCTCAGCCCTTGAATCCGTCCAGGAGCACATTCGCACCATGAACGTCTTCCGCAATGCAGTGGAACTTTGCCCCGCAGCTCGGCAGCTCAAGGGGGGAGATTATTTGGGGTTTAGGGGTTTTGGGGTTTAGGGTTTAGGGGTTAATTTAGGGTTTAGGCTTTAGGGTTTAGGGGAATGTTCTACACTGGGTGCTGGCTGATGCTAATCCATGCAACCAAACCCAAAACTCCAAACCCTTCATCCCAAACCCCAAGCCCTAAACCCTAACCGCCCTAATGACTAAACTAAACCATAAAAACCCCGAAGCTACCACAGGAGATGTTCAAGGACATCATGAAGCAGCGGCGCCGACAGAACTTCGAGTGACCAGCTGCGGACTGAATGTCCTTCCCTCATCTCAGAATTCTGATACAGAACTTAAATTAGCCCAAAGGGTCCATGTACCCAATAGTTAAGTACTTGGGTTTTGGGTAGTAGTGATTATGGTATTGGCTTTGGGTAAGTATATGATTATTAGATACTTGGACCCTTAGGGTAAGCTACTATGTAATCTGATAAGGCGCTTAAATTAAGCTACTATGTAATAGGAAAGGAAAACCTAGTGTTGACCATCTACCCATATTAACTATGGACTTATATAAGTTAAGCTACTAGATAGTAAGAAAGGAAAGCTTATTGTTGACTATTTAAGCTCCTTAACGGCAACCCTAAACCCGAAACCCTGAACCGCGTGGCCTACGGGGGCCAATGTAGGCAGATGTTCAGGGATAGCGTTTCCCTCATCGTTGCCAAAAAGGGCTGGCCCCTTAAAACCCTAGAAATCCACCGGGAGTACCCGAGAATCTTGGGGTCCCTACTAGGGATTGTATGAGCTATAGTGTCTGAACTCCTTAAAGGGGGGGTAATATACTGAAGGGGAGTATTATAGGGTTTATCAAGGGGGATACTAGGAGGTTAGTCTACAGCTCATACACATAAATAGACACTGTCGGAAAACAATCCCATCTCAGGGTTGTCAAGAAGGGTTTAGGGTTTAACAGATTATATACTGTTACAGGTGCCTGCACAATGGGCCTTTCGCTTCCCTAAAAGCCGTTCCATGGTTCTTCTGCATGATTCCGGCTGTATCTCACATATACTGGCTGCAACAGTTTGGGTACAACCGTGCAAGATATCATCTCCTCATAAAGCCTAAGCCCTAAACCCTAAACGGGTGTAAACCCTGAGCTCTAAACCTCAATCCCAAGACCCCGAAACCCTGAAACCTCAACAGTTACTACCAAGTACCGATTGAATTTTGATGTACCCTAGACCTTATTTATACAAGGATTCTAGGCCAATAGTATCACTGAGTATTATAGTTACTACCCCAAACTCTGAACGCCTCAGCCCCCCATATAAATCTAGTTTCATTCTCCAGCATTGGGACAATCATTCCCTTGTTCATTTTTGCCACTTGGTTTTCCATTATTGATCGCTATTTTGCCTCTAAAGGTTAAGGCCGGAACCCTAAGCCCTAAGCCCTAAACCCTAAACCCTATAAGCCCTAAGCTCTGAAGAAGTGCACGAGGGGTTGGGCCCATGTCCCGTCTGCAAAACTCCGCCGTGACTTGGCATTTCCTTGGCCGGCTAGTACTTGAGGTTTGGGGTGTAGGGTCTATAGGTTTAGGGTTTAGGGTTTAGGGACTTAGGGCTTGAGGTTTGGAGTTTAGCATGAAAGGTTTAGGAATTGCAAGAAGCGCCAATCACAAAGCCACCGGCGGGTTAGATAGAAGGGTTCTTTTCCTTTGCATGCGCGGGGTCTGGTTCCATGCAGTATTTTCCACAAACTGGGGGGCCCGAATGTACACCCAACTAGTATATTCCGTATCATAGGGACCCACCCCCCCAAAAAAGGTACCTTTGCATTTGGGAAAACCGTTTTTGAAATGCATAAAGGGATCATGTCCTTATCCTTTCATATCCAAAAGAAGATGCCTGGTCAATCCAGAAGATTACGGTTATTCAGTAATGATGAGCGATCATGGCGATAACATAAGGGTCCTCGTATATTCCCATTCTAGCACTTTCACGTCGAGGGTCCGCCAAGGTTATTCATGTTTAAGACATGAGCATACCAGCTAAAAATGCGAATTTGGAAAGGGTGTTTCGACGCACTTCCGACGTAGAACCGTTAGTGGTCCGAAGCGCATAGGAAATCCTTCTCCGTCTTCGCAAACTAGAATCCTCCCTCATACGTATTGAGAAACGAGAGAGCCTTTCGTCTCCTTCATGCGATAATCATATACTTTCCCAAGACCTGTAGTATAATTATATTGCGTACATGGACCCTGTGGAAATGGAAGAGAAGGGAGTTCCACAAATTGTGCCCTGCAGAATCCTCACCGGAAACGCACTTGAAACCTCTGCACCCCTAGCACTGTCTATAACACCCTACTTGCTTTGAGCCGTTGCACTTGGCGCTTTTTGGGGATCCCTGGCATGAGTGCCGAATCTCTGGTATGTAAACCGCCACTCAGTGATACCTGGAGGGTCAAGGGGATTTAATAAGTAGATGAATTCTGGTGATGAGTAGATGAGCTATAGTCTAAACTCCTTAAAGGGAGTTATATAGGGAATTCTATAGGCTTCCTATTATAGGGGTTATCAAGGAAATACTAGGAGTTTAGACTATAGCTCATATGGGCTATAACCCGAACGTCAAACCTGACCCTCCAAGTTGGATTACTTCCCTACCTACTTTTTCCCCCTGACCCTCTCAAGTACAGTTTATGGCTTTTGGCTTGGGTTTACGGTTGCGGGGTCTGCTGAACACCCTAGGCTAGTCGGTTTAGGGTTTAGCCTTCGTGGGGTAGTATAGACTAGAGGAAAGTGAGGCGGTGTACAGTTCAGGGTTTAGGGAACCCATGACTTTCAGCAAGCAACTAATGCCAGACTGCCCGCCGAGACTTTGTCTCATATACTTAGCTGCATACGCGTTGCTTCGGGAACCGGTGTTTCAGTGAACCCAAAGGGATCTGAGTACCGTCCTTCGACAATGGGAGTTTCCCTGCCTCAGATTGTCATGTAATTATCCACGTGTTGTGTAGGGCACCAGGGACTCTACCCCTAAACCCTTAAACTCTAAAACCTAACCCCTACACCCTAAACCCCTCAACCCGAGACTCCTGAATTGTAAGCCCCTAAACCCTAAACCCGAAACCCCTCAACACCCTAAACCCCTCACAACTGAACCCCTAAACCTTAAACTCTTAAACTCTAACCCCTAACCTCTAGACGCTTACCCCCAAATTCTAGACCCCTAAACTCTGAACCGCCCAACCCCAAAACCCGAAACTCCTAAACTCTAAACCCTAAGCCCTATACCCCTGAACTCTCAACCCCAATACCCTAAACCCCTAGACCTAAATAAACCCAAACGCACTTGCATCAACTCAATAAAAACGGAGCTTGAGGGTTTGGGGTGTAGGGGTTTAGGGTTTAGGTTTGCCCCCACCCATTACTAGTTGGATAATATTCATATCATTGTTTTATACAGCCCTTACGTAGTATGATCCTTATGAAAGACCGTTCATGGGTGAGGGCAGGACCCAACCATGTATGTAGGATGCCCAAATGAGGAGCGCAAGAGAATATCCAAGTAGGGAAGAGAAATCGGGGATACGGCAGTGAATCACTCCTTCTATCGGGGGCTCATTCTGTCAGAAACCAGGACCACTCTTTGGGATTGAATGATAACCCTAAACCCTAAACCCCCGCCCCACCCCCCACACCGAGTTTTGGCAATACTTGGACCCTTTGGGAGAGCGTAACTGCGCTTAGCGGGGCCACGTTTGAGGATGGTGGCCCCACACCATGGTGGTGATGTGTTTGATCCTAGGGGCTTTAGGAGGGACCCCTAATGGGGACCCTTGTAGCTTATTGGGGGTAATAAGGGGAGTGCCTAAGGATATAGGGGTTACATAATGATTATATAAGGGTTATATATGGTAATGGGATTAAGGGTCCCTATTAGGGGTCCCTCCTAAAGTCCCTAGATTTGAGGTTTACCCAAAGGCTCCTATGCAGTTTGTATTTGGGTGGTATTCGATAAGCTCGACCAAATATCGATAGCAAACCCCAAATTGGAGAGAAGAACCTTTGGGTAGAGTTGAGAGTTCTTAGGGTTTCAGTCCGGAGTTCGAGACTCCAGTCCGGCGGAAGCCTGGCAACCATGTGAGGACAGTCGTGCCTTAAACCCTGAACCTTGAACGCTGACAAAAGGATCACTGTCATGCCTTTCCCCAAATACCCAACAACTGCGACAATTAGAACATCACTGGAACATCTACATGTTATTCCGGGTGGGGAGGGCATAATTGTTAGTGGTACGCGAGTGATTTGTAACGAGACCTGGACCCTAAACCCTGAACCCCTAAACCCCTAAAAACCTAAACCCTTAACCCTAAATGCTGTACTGCATCTTCTTGCAGTTCCCGGTTCATCCTCCCTCAGCCACCCTCCCGCCGACAAATGTCCACTGCAGCAAGTAGAGAGTAAAATTTGGGTTGAGGGTTTAGGGGTCAAGGGGTTTAGGGTTTAGGGGTTTAATTTTGGGGTTTAGGGGTTTGGGGG
>CAJNIZ010009713.1:0-10077 GCA_905231905.1 Symbiodinium pilosum
CCTAGAACCTACACCCTAAACCCTAAAACCGAAGCCCCAAGCCCTAAAATCTAAAGCCTATAACTTAGAACCTACACCCTAAACCCTAAACCCGAAACCCTAAACCCCTAAACCCTAAAACCTAAAAAGCTCAGGCTTGCGGGTGGCTTTAGGGTCCTACATCACCGGTCCTCAGATTTATCCTTTACTGTCCCCTGATTTAGGGTTTAGGGTTTTTAGGGTTTGGGGTTTAGTTGTGGTAGGTAGCCCATCGTTTCGGGCAACTGGGCTTGCCGACCCAAAGTCCTAAACACCAGGTAGGGTTTAAGGAGATTTAGACTCTGAGGTCCTTCTTTTCAAGCTGGGAACCTCCAAAATACAAACACATAATAGGTCCCCTTATACCAAAAGAGGGAAAATTATCAAGTAGCCCAAACTGCCACAATCTAGGTTATCACTTCCTGGAGCGGTCATTCCTCTTTTCGACTGTACCCGCCATATTTTTTGGTGACCAATTCGCGACTTAGAGTTGTCAGGGCTTCTAAACCCTAAATTAAACAGTTAAAACCTAAACCTTAAACACTTCACCCTAAACCCTACACCCTTAGTAAAAGGTGTCTCTGCTTATCCTTTCAGTCTACCCCATGACCTTTTTTTTTCACAGGGCCCACCTCCAAAGTTCAGTGGGGTAAAGGTTTTTAGGGCCAGAGGAAATCAGGGGAAAGTAGGCTATCATCATGAGCTACAGACTTTCTAACTTTCTAGGTAGGATTCTGCTGTGGTTGTCGATATCATGGCTTTTCTTGTTCAGGTCTTCATGCTTGGGCCCGCTTTTCTTTATGCAGGAGCTGCATGGGGCTCCATTTGCCGATAGTTTAATCGGGCATACCTTGCAGTTCCGGGGTTAAACTTACCAAGCTATCCAGAAAGCCAGCCACGAGTAACGACTGGACGTGAGGGGTTTTAGAGCTTCAGATGAATTGCAAGATTTAGGGAATCATCGCGGGTTCCAATCTAACGCCGAGATCTTCAACCCCCTGGACCCTAAAGCTTAAAACCCAAACCAAGGCAACACTTTGCTGGTTGGCTTACTTCACATGTCAAGCCAAGCAAATTGCCAGGTGGCCCCTGCCCAGAGGGTCCAAGTAGCCCAATAATTAGATCCCTATCACGGGGATATACAGGGGTTAAGGGCTTAGGGTCCAAGTACCCAATAATTTGGTACTTGGGTTTGGGGCAATAGTAATTATAGTACAGGTTTTGGGTAAGTATATCAGTATATGAGTATTAGGTACTTGGGCCCTTCTACGCTTGACCCCTGATTGATCCCTATAAGCTCTATGAACCCTGATATGAAAGTCCTAGACGCCTAGGGCCTAAACCCTCAACCCCAAATCTCTGAATCCTAAATCCCTACCCACACCCCAAAAGTATGTTAAATAATAGCCCTACACCCCCCAATAATAGCCATAAAGGCCATTAGGTTACATACCTTTGAGGTCCAGGTAAAACATAAACCCTAAGCCCCTAAATCCGAAACCCCTAAACCCTGATTGTCATTCCAGCATCAGCTCGCCTCTTGGGAGGATTTTCGTCAAGGTACTTGGGTGCCGGATGCGGATCCATGCTGGCTTAGGGCTATAAGATGTAGGGTTTGGGTTTAGGGATACCATGCTGCGAGATACCCAACTAAGGCAGAACACCAAAGAAGTGCGCATGCGAGGATGTAAAAGCTAAGGGCTTTTGATTCACATTCCAGCCAAAATCCTGGACTCTAGACGGTGGTTCACTTGGAAACCTAGGAAAATACTTTTTCACTGTTCCTTATTTCCAAGTAAACCCTAAATCCTACACCCTAAACCCCAATTCAATTTCTGGGCGGTCGCCCTGAGTTCTCAAACCTACACAGCCTATCAAGCCTGATGGGTTTGCAGTCGACGCGGAGATGCTTCAGGTTCAATGGTAGTGGTGCAGGTTGCATATTGTCCACATGAGCTACTGTCTAAACTCCTAGTATCCCCCTTAATAACCCCTATAGTAGTCCCCTATATAATCCCCTATATAACCCCCTTTACGGAGTTTAGACTATAGTCCACATGAGCTGCTAACCTTTGAGCCGTCTTTTGATCCAAGCTTCTGGAGCAACATCTTGCACAAACGAGCACACGCGGCATGGGTAGGGTACAGCTTGGGAGTATGGTTTAGGGTTTAAACCCTACCTGAACCCCAAAAGTATGTGAAATACTGGCCTTTATGGCTGTTACTATGGGTTTAGGGCTATTCTTTTACATACTTTTGGGGTTTAGGTAAACCCTAAACCCTAAACCCCAAACCCCAAAACCCTGAACCCCTAAACCCTAAAACCATAATCACCCATATCATTTTGCGTGGGTTTAGGGTTTTTCAGAAAGCTTTCAAGGTGAATACTCAAGGCCTCGAATAGTCGAAAGTAGGTACTACAGGGCCTGAGTGCGAATATCATGTTGAGGTCTATTCAAGGTGACCTACCTATACCTGGACCCCAAAAGTATGTAAAATAATGGCCTATATGGCTGTTATTATCCGTTTACGGCTATTATTTTACGTACTTTTGGGGTGTATGTACTGTCTGTACTATAGAAATACAATGAACCCAGGACAATGACCTTGATGATCCGCAAATCCCCTACAGTACTATTCGTAGACTGTAGCTGCCCAACGAGATAAAGATACTATTTTGGAGGTAGTCTTTGACGTTTCTGAAGAGGTAGGGCTTTATCGTGTATGGGCCTGAGTGAGTACCTAACATCATGTGTTGAGGTCTAGTTGGGGTACGCCATACCATGATTATGTAAGGGATCACGGCAGTGATATTCACCTAAACTCCAATAATCACATACCTCGCAAAATCCCCAGTACCCAATTAGGGTTTAGGTTTAAGGGTACGTGGGCGCTAGAGAATGAGAATCCAACTGCAAACACGGACCCTTAATCGGCTGACTAACCCCGCAATTGCTCTAGCCCTTGCATTATGCCTGCAGGCCTTGAATGAATACTTTCCCTACCCAAGATCTGCATGACCTTTGCATACCAAAATTCCGAAGATATGAGCTACATTCAACATCTCCCCAGAACATGAATTGACATGGGCTCCATGTAAGGAATATATTTGGGAATATTAGGGACTATACCGAACTACAAGAGGGACTCCTATGTCCTCGAGTAGAGTAGCTAACCCCCAAACCCTAAACCCTAGAACGGCCCCTTAAAAAGGCTAATGTTGAGGCTAGGTCTAGGCTTTAACCGCATGCGTTTTTTCGGGTTTGAATCAGAGAGGGTTCGAATGTCGATAAGACCTACTGGCGATTAGGGGGGCAGCAGGTTTAGGGCTTAGGTCATAGGCTTTAGGAGCTCTGAATGCGGGTGATAAGCTCTACCTAAACCCCAAAAGTATGTACATAGTGGACCTAAGCCCATAATAACAGCCATAGAGGCCATTATTTTACATACTTTTTGGTTCCAGGTAAAGCCTAAAGCCCAAACCCTAAACCAGAGCCGCAGTACTGGCCCAGTTCTCCACCCACCGCCCTGAAACCCTTAGCCCTAGACCTTTCATTTGACCCTGACACAAAGGGTTCCTGCAGGTCTATACTACATGATGACTTAGCGAGACTTGTGGACTGTAGGGTTTAGGTTTTGGGCTACTAGGGTTTATAGGGGTTTTAGGGTTCAGCGTACATAGCACATACTTAGGGCTCAAAGAGGTTCCCATACAACTACTTTAGGGCCCAGGTATACACCGCAGAGCTACGTGGACTCTCTGGATTCCATGATATTCTTTGTTCCTCCATTGCACACCGACCACCAGTAGTAGTAGGAGTGTCAAGCCAACAGATGCTGTGGACGTGGCCGCCCGTCGCTCTTCGTGTCCTATCCCTACGGTAGATGCTCAAAATCCTGCTTGAACCCACGCACCGTTATACCTTGGGGTTTAGGGTTTAGGGTTTAGGGAATTATGGTACTGTAGTATACTAGGGCCATGCTTGAGTATCAACAGTAGTTACACCCCTGGCAACTAAACGCAGTCCTCTGTTGTCCCACCAGTCCTGTCAGCAACACAGAATCTGGTCATAGTTACCTTGGTCTTTCTAGTTGTAGTTTCTCTGAAGCACCATGAGGCATACATACATAAATGTACATATATGTATGTATACGCGCATATATCCGTACCATCACTGTCTCGGATTAGGCGACCTGAAGCCCAAACCGAAGGAATAAAGCCATGTTGTGACGGCTTGCTACAACAAATTTAAGTTTTGATGTGAGGTTGGGCGAGGTCGTTGCAATTTGGCCAGGTACTCAAAGAGTAAGCCCTAAACCCTGAAGCCTAAAATTCATGGTATATAACTAGCCATGGAATAAAGGCAATTGCAGAAGAGGAGTTTCCGATAGGGCGGGTGCTTACATAAGAGGTACAAATCTATAAGTTTTATAGAAAAAGCTCTCCTACACCCAGAGGGTCCAAGTACCAAATATTCATGTACTTACCCAAAACCTGTACTAGAACTGCAAGTAGGCAACCCCCGAGTACCCAACTATTGGGTATTTGGACGTTGTGGGAAGCTCTGCTTTCTCAACTGTGCAATGAATCTCCTCAAGTAGCTACGAGTAGGATAGTTGAGGAGCTGGGGTAGTCACAGGGCTCAAGCGCTTCAAATTCTACGCAGTCTTCAGGTTGTGAGTAACCAGATGACTACCCTTACATCAGCGAATATAGGGAGACTTGGAGGCATACAAAGGCTATGCAGGACTGTTTTGGAGGAAGTTTCCCACCTGAAATTCCGTACACAGACGGTTCAAGTTCCGCTTCCAAATACGAGCTGTTACCACTAAGGCCTTGTCTTGAAATCAGATGAAACAGAGGTCGCCGCAGAGTTTACGGCTGCTAATTACCAATAGAATGGCACGTTGCATAACCTACCTAGCGCAACCCCAACCCCTAAACTCAAAACTTCAACCCTAAGCCCTAAACAAATGTACCGATAAGCAGGAAGTTTGTTACGCGAGACTTCAGTATCCCGCTCCATCCAAGAATAACTCAGGATTTTGGCGATAGTCACTGTAGTACAGGTTTGGAGGAAGTACATATAATCATTGGATTGTTGGACCCTCAGGGTGTTCGTGTCAAAATTTCACTCGCACTATATCTCTATGCCAGCACAGCGCCTCATGTTCTCTATCATGTAACCCGGCCGTCATCCTCAAATGTGTTAGTTGTCAGCATGAAGCTTGCTGTTTCGGTACGTGGACCGGCCAATCAGCCCGTCCCTAAACCCTAAACCCTAAACCCTAAACCTTTAATGGCCGCTCAACTCAAGCACTCTATGTTGGGGTTAGACAGGGAGAATGGAAAAGAACATGGATACTACTTCATTATTCTGGGGTACATTTTTTGGGATTATAGTTAGGTGTTCGGGTGATCAAAAAATCCTGTTTCGATTATCGGCCCACCCTGAGAGGGAAACCTGCAAACCCAACATAGACCCCAAACTGAAGACCTTAAGCAGCTCTAAAACAACCGTTTGTAGTTATCACAGCGTCTGATGATGTCTACAGAGCTGCTCTTACGGCCTAGTGCCCAGGAAGTTAATTTCCATTGTGGTCATTTTGGGAGCATGATTTTGATCAACTACCGTATCGGGACTATTGTAGGGACATGGGGGATTGGGCTTTAGACACTATAATGCAGGCATCCTAGCCCGAAACCGTAAACCCTAAGCCCTATGGTAAGGATCCATTCCATCATTCTTTACCAGGCGGCCCAGGGCACCTCAAGATACAGAACCGTACTGGTAACAGGTTCAACGGGGCTTGGCATATTGTAGGATCTAGGTAGCATGTAGTACATGTCAAGAAGGTGTTAAGTTCTGGTAGCCCAGGTTCATCGACACGTGAGTTGCAAGAGCCGTCATGGAGGGGGTATATGGAGTTTGCAAGGATTTTACTGGCGACGTGCTGCAGGGACCTCCTGTAGGGTTTAGAAGCCCAAAAACCTACACCCGAAAAAATGGGTCGATCCCTCTCACGGTAACAGCTACAGGGCGTACTAGAAGTTGTAAAAACCTGCTTGGAAAACACTGTTATGGGCATTCCTGAGAGAGCAATGACCCCAACAAAATGTTTAGGCAGACGGCTAGAGCCTTCATATGGTTGGCTCACAAAAGAAACGGCAAAATCCTACTCCCTGAAGAGCCACCCCGGGCACCCTTCGCCAAACGCTCTGAGCCCTGTACATTAAACACGAATACCTAAATCCAGAATCCCTAAATCCTAACTCCCACAACCCTAATCCAAGCATTGAAATGCGTTTGGCTTTCATTCCCGAACCCTCCTGAAACCCTATAAGCCCTATAAACCCTAAGCCTTAAAACCCCAAACAACCCTAAACCCTAAACCTTAAACCCCTAAACCCCTAAGCCACTAAACCCTAAACCCTAAGCCCCCTAGCCATATCGCTCGGATTCCGGCCTTCTTATTCTTATTGCCGGAATTGCTCTGCCAGTCGTTCCACTTGTTCCTTTGGGGTTGAAAGCTGAAGGTGTAGGGCTTATAAACCCTAAACCCTAAACCCCAAACTCTGAACCCCAAACCCTAAACCCCAAACCCTAAACCCTCAACCCTAAACCCGATTAGGATTTGGGGCTTCGAAGTCGGGGTTGAGGGCTCAGGGTCTGGGGATTCGGCTTGTTAAAACAATCCAGAGGCCGACATGAGGCTATATGGGAGCCATGTTGTATATGTCTGAGGGTTTAGGGTTTAGGGTTTGAGGGTCTGTAGCGAATATATCTAAGATTAATCTTGGGGCCTCAACCCCCCCTTATCTGGATACATCGACCTTCTGGGCATATAGCCCACCACAACGGCTGACATCCGAAGAGGTTGTTCTGCTTTGCCCGCACAGGCGCATGAACGAACAAACCTATACAAAAAAGACTAACCACGGCATCGCAGGGTGCGGCCAAGCCGCCCCCTGGCACAGTCAGGCAACAAGAGGCATGCATGCATGGTGACGTTTAATTTAAGGTGTATTATAAAGGCTCGCTGAGGCGTCGCGACGAGACGCGACGTGCGAAAGCTAAGTCCCCGTCAGTGACCGACCCATTACAGGTGTCTAGGGTTTTTGGGCAAGGCTTTTCGAGGCATGGAAACGGAAATGACGGTCCAGGGCAGCGAGAGCGGAAATTTCGACACTGCTGCAGATTCTTAGCGGGTCCTTATTTTGGGGGTTGGAGCTACCACAACAATTCTCCCATGACAACACAAGTCTCGTAATTATAATCGTATGGGGCTTCAATGGAACATTCTGGTAATGCTTTACTTGAACAAGGAAACCCTAAACCCAAGACCCTAATCACCACGCTGAGAGTCTCTATCAGCCCGCGAGACCGCGAGTGAAATGCTTATGGTCTAGGGTTTCCCAACGCCCTGAACGCCCAAACCTTCCACCGCGAAAGCCTCAAGTAGTCCTAGGAGCCCTAGGGTAACCCTACAAGTAACAGACTAGGGCCGTAAGATTTTTTGGGGGAGGAACTTACATCTGGCTTTTCATAGTGCACACCCGCAAACCCAGGCCCAGAGAGCACCAAGAAACTTTAATGAGCCCCAATGCCCTACAAAGCCTTCACCTTGTGGGGACCAGAGTAGCACCTTGAGTTTTGGTGGGTACCCGCAAAATGAACTATGGCACGTGGAGGTAGACGCGAGGTACCTTGAAGCCCAAAACCAAAAACCTTAAACCCTGAGCCCCGAAACCCTACACCCTACACCCTAAACCCTATGAATCCTAAACCCTAAACCCTAATTTTGGCGGCTCGAGTCATCAGAAAACCTACCAAAAAAAGACCTCCCAGAATCTTTGAGGCTGTTGGGGCTGGGGAAGCCTTCCAGGGGTCCCGGAGTCCCAAAGGAAACTGTCAGGACTTGGGGCCTCCGGGGTATGTCTTGGATTGTGGAAGTTAGAGGTGCTGACTGTAAAGATTTTATCTATGTTGTTGACCAAGATGGACCTAACTGAGTAGTGTGCTTTTTGGTGGTTAAACCCAGTAAGATTATATTCCTTATAAAAAAAAAGCTATACCCCAAAAGGAGGACATAATCTTACTCTATAATGGGTACCATAGTCCCCAATTAAAATACTACTCAACTGAGTTTAGGTCATAAACTCTGAAAGGAGTATTTAAGTGGTTTGGCCGCCTCAGAAGGCGTGGGGTGGGTGAATGTTTTAGATGGCCAGCCACAGCCGGGCCATGGTAACGCTTCGCATGCACTTCAAGAGTCGTTCAAGCCTAATCATCACTGCTTGCACAGTTACTCACGGCAAACCCTAAACCCTAAACCCCAAAACCCTAAAAGCCTAAAAGCCTAAACCCTAAACCCTAAGAGCCTAAAACCCTAATAGCCTAAACCCTAAACCCAAAACCCCAAACCCGAAAGCCTGAACCCTATGTCTGAAACAGGACCAGTATTCCAGGACGTCGAAGAGGAGCTCCAAGAGTTCCAGTTCTGCGTAGAGCTTAGGGTTTAGGGTCTAGGGTTGGGTTAGGGTTTAGGGTTTAGGGTTTAGGGTTAGGGGTGGGGTTTGGGGCTTGAGGTTGTTGGGCCTTTGTAGAATTTCGTATGGGGTTAGGGTCTAAGGAAATTCCAGGTGTGTAGTTTCCCATATGAGGCTTTCAACGCTGTCATGTACCCATAGTCTGCCCGTATAAGCATTAACTAAGCCCTATGTAAGGGTACTCACCTGGTAACTCCTCTAAAAACATCCTTTTAAATTGCTGTAAGATTGCAGAGTGCAGGGTGTAGGGTTTCAAGTTCAAGGGTTTGAGGTTCTTGAGAATCATATACCCCAATACCCCATACCTACAGAATACAGGGCGTAGGATTCGGTGTGGAGGCTCTTGGGATTCATATACCTAACTTGTTCCACCTGGGCTATACTGTCCAGTAGCTGGAGTAGCATAGAAGGCTCCGCTACATATTCCCTGTATATAGCACCAATGTATGATATAATACAGGAAACATATGAGCCCCTGTCTAAACTCCTAGTATCCCCCTTGATAAGCCCTATAGAAGTCCCTTATATAATCCCCTTTATAACCCCCCCTTTAAGAAGTTTAGACTGTAGCTCATATATCATCAAGTTGTGGGCGTCCTGTTCTGTGGGGAAGTCGAATACAACTGGCTCTTGAGCTGTTGGCTGGTACGCCAAACCTTTCCTCAGACCAAATGACCTTCCGTTCTATATCTGTAAATCTATGTATGTATGAATGTATTTAACCGCCAAGGTCCGTCCATTGAAGGTCTTCGGGTTTCAGGTTAACTTCTGACCGGAATCCAAAAATCCTGAATCCTAAAACCGTACACACAAAGCCTCGCATGCCCTAAAGGAACTATGGGCCCGTAATATGGGCCGTTATTATACATGGCATGCCTATGTAACCAGTATATACCCTTTACATTTTAGATGTGTGTAGATGAGCTCTAGTCTGAAATCCTTGAAGGCAGTTATATTACATAGGGGATTATATAGGGGACGACTATAGGTTTCATTAAAGGAATACTAGGAGTTTAGACTATAGCTCATATGGAATATTTCTATTCGTCAAATTCTGCCTGGAATCTGCCTCAAGCGGCGAAGTGCCCATAGCGGGGGCCCACACTTCAAAGCTTAGGAAATCCCGAAACCCGAATACCAGGGCTTTAGGTCCCAAGTCCTCACTCTCAATGGCGTTTGGGACCGAAAGCCCCAAGCCCCAAACCCTAAACCCCAAAACACCCTAAATCCCTAAGCCTTAGACCCTAAACCCCAAATCCCTAAATCCGTAAACCCTAAATCCCTAAACCCTAAACCCCTTAAACCCTAAATGCTTGAGGAATCGTGGGGTTCCCGGCCTTTGACTCATTCCACGACTGGCCCTGGGAGTTTCCCCCAGCCTTTGACTCGTTCCATGTCTGCCCCTGCGAGGACAGGTTTAGGGGTTTAGGTTTAGGGTTTAGGGGTTAGGGGGTTTAGGTTTAGGGTCTAGGGGTTTAGGGGTTTAGGGTTCTAGGGGTTGGGGTTTA
>CAJNIZ010009713.1:24637-39303 GCA_905231905.1 Symbiodinium pilosum
CCCTAAAACCCCTAAACCCCAAAATCTCTTCTTTCTCGAATGGCCCCTCTTTGGCCCTAGGATCCCATGGAGGCCACATGCCTACCCCTCAACCCAGAAGCATACATGCTTAGTTTAGGGTTTAGGGTTTTAGGGTTTAGGGTTGTAGGGTTTAGGGTTTAGGGTTTTAGGGTTTAGGGTTTAGGGCCAGAGCCCTAACCCTAAGGGTCCAAGAACCCAAATAATAGGGCCTAGGGCCCAAATACCATCAATGATTATAGTATTTGGGCCCTAAAACCTTGTTATTTGGGTCCTTGGACCCTTAAACCCTAAACCCTAAAACCCTAAACCCAATATATCCCCTTTAAAGGGACCCCTATTATTTGGGTCCTTGGACCCTTAGGGGAATGCTTAACCCAGAGCCCTAAGGCTCTGCGCTGCAAGGCCTGTCGCAGCGGCCCATGCTGGATGCTGTCGTCTGAGGTGGACACTCAAGATCTTTCCGGAAACCTGCCGCCGGAGCCACAAACGCCAATGTTCCCAGCAGAGTGAAGGTGGGACCCTCCCTAAACCCTAAACCCTCAACCCTCAACCCTAAACCCTAAACCCTAAACCCTAAACCCTACCACAAATGTCACATCAAGGTCGCAGGAGCGCCGAACAACAGCGAATCCCTTGAACGCAGAAGGACCGCAAGCCTCGCACGTACTTCGCAAGGCCAAAATCCCGTGAGCTTCAAGTTGCCGACGGTATCAAGGACTATAAGGGTTTAGGGTTTAGGGCTTCCAGCAGAAACTAAAAGGGAAGCCCACATCAGGACGACCCCAAGCCCTAGGCCCTAAACCCTTAACGAAACCACATCTGGACTAATGTCGTTTCAAGTCTATATTCTGAGTTTCAGGTTTAGGGAAGGACATCCACTGGTGGGTATCCCCATATGAGCTAGAGTCTAAGCCCCTTAAAGGTGTCATCCAGAATCCAGGGATTGTATAGGGGATAATTATAGACCGGGTTATGAACAGGGATATTAGGAGAGTAGCTTATAACCCATATAAGACTCATGCAAGGCTTGTAGAAAGGTACTGGAGGCTTCCTTTCAGGGCAGCCACCGGATAACTATCCAGCTGCGAGATTCCTTGCTATATAGGTTTCCATGTCAACGGTTTAGGGTTTAGGGTGGGTTTAGGGTTTAGGGCTTAGGGTTTCAGTCTTCGTGAGAGGGTGAATTAAGGAGTTTAAGATAGAGGGGCACCACAGAATACTTTAGGTTTCAGGATTTCCCTACAATATTCCGAGTAGCCTTACTGCATCTGCCTGAGCCTACTTATCTCCATAACACCTTAAAACTTAAAACCGTCGAAGGGTCCTTCCTTCTTTTGGAACCACCTACTTTTAAAGGACATGTCCAGGCAGGAACTGTCCAGTCGGGTACCCTTACATAAGGCTTAAAACCCTATAAGCCCTAAACCCCAGGTATTCAATAGCTCTGGTAGGCTTACATGGAGGAATCTACCCAACTTAACAATCCGTTCGGCCCTACTTCATC
Source organism: Symbiodinium pilosum (assembly GCA_905231905.1). Taxonomy (NCBI): domain Eukaryota; class Dinophyceae; order Suessiales; family Symbiodiniaceae; genus Symbiodinium; species Symbiodinium pilosum. Next base: position 26,163 of record CAJNIZ010009713.1, read on the forward strand.
CCCGAGCGTTTGGAGACACCCTAAATCCTAAATAAGAACCCCAAAGATCGAACTCTGACATGGGTTTACCTATGCGACATTGTTATTGCCACTTGCTTTTCAAGTCCACTCTTTTGAGCTACTGCTGTACTTCTTTGCCCCCAGGCTCTAAATAGCCTCATGAGAAACTATTTACAGACTCGAGGTTATTGTTGGGATTAGACCAAATTAGAGAATCTATTCAGGCCCCAGATCTAGCAACCCTAACACCGAAATCTAGGCTGTCCTTAGGTTGGCGATCCTTATTGTTAGTGCAGTTGGGGTTGTTATTGTTAGGTGGTTCTGAGACCCTAAACCCTAAAAACGTGTCAGCCCTAATCCCTAAACTCTGATCCCTAAACCCTAAAGCCTGAGCCCTAAATACCCTCAAAGCTAATCCCAAATGCTGAAACTCGAAACCCTAAATACCCTAAACCGTGGATACTCTAAGCCCTAGTCCCTCATCCTCGAACTCAAGGTCCTAAATACCCTAATCCGTAAATGAATGCCCTGACTTAATGCCTACCAGAACCCCAAAATTAGGTAAAGCAATAGCCCAAAAACCCTAGAAGTAGCCCAGCAGTCAATATTCCACATACTTCTGAGGTTCAGGTAATCCTCAAACCCTAAACCTCAAACCCAAAACCCAACACCCTAAATCCTTAAACCCTTTAGGGCTGTAGGGCTCTGGGGTTGTCAGCCCAGCGACGCAGCAACGCACTCCTCGTGGAAGATGTGGCCGCAGGGGAGGATGGCCACCTGGAGATCTGGGGGGTTGCCCAAAATCAGGGGTGCCATTTTTGGGTCCCTATCCCTAAGGCTCAAAATAGCCCAAAAGCCTTGTAGAGTATATTCTTTGAAACCCAAAAGCCTCATATTATGAGTCCTTCGAGCCTTAGGGTATAAAAAGGATTAGAATTTCTTGAGAATCTATATTTTTTGGGGGGGTCCCCTTATTTTTGGGAAATTTTACCATCCCAGGGCTCAAGATTTTAAGATGTATGGCTAGGTTCAAGGTGTAGGGTCTAGGGTTTAGGGTTTTAGGGGTTTAGGCTTTAGGGTTTTGGGTTTCTGGGGTTTGAGAGTTTTAGGATTCAGGGTTTAGGATATGGTATAAGGTTTAAGTTTGAGGTTTGAGTGGATTATGGAGTGCATCTGGTCTAGAGTTCGCAGCTTAAGTTCAGCTTTGAAGGAGGGATGCGCGGATTTCAGATATGACCAAGGAATAGGGTCTGCACTTTAGGGTTCTGCACGGACCTGTTTTGAACCTTCGGAAGCTTAGCTCATGTTCGCTTCAGAAATCGACGGAAACAAACACCGAAAACGCCGATTTAGGAACGCCAAAAAGCCCTAAAACCCACCACCCAACACCCTGAAACCCAAAACCCTAAAATCCTAAACCCTATATCGACCAAAATCCAAAACCCTAAAACCCTAAAACCCTAAATCCCCCAAACCCTAAAACCCTAAAACCCCAAACACATCAGACCAGAACGCGGAACCCTGCAGCCAATGCGAGCTTAAAGGACTCATGGAGCCCAAGCGAAGCGGTTTGTAGAAACTGTATAGGGTTTAGGGTTTAGGGTACCGGGACCCCAAAGGTATGTAAAATAATGGCCTTTATGGCTGTTATTCTGGGTTTAGGACGATTATTTTACATACTTGTGGGGTTTAGGGTAGTTAGGGTCCTGAGTTTCAGCATTTTGGATTAGGTTTGAAGGTATTTCGGGTTCGGGGTCTAGGGTTTAGGGGTTAAGTTTACCGAAAGTTTGGTGTTTTAACTTCTTCAGAATGGAATTTATAGGGCTTAGGGTAACTTACAGCACCTTGTGCAGCAGCTGCAAGCAAGCTATATATAGTCTGAACTCCTATGGTTGATACTAAAAATCCTGCATGACCCTAAGTACCTTATACCTCGGGACGAATGGGACTATAGTATACTAAGGTCATGCAGGATTCTTAGTATCAACAGTAGTATCCCCCATTAGCATCCCCTATAATTGGTAAGTAGTCGCCTGTAGAATCCCCTATATCACCACCTTTAAGGAGATTAGACTCTAGCTCACGCGGCGCAGCAGCTTCAAGTGATTATCACCTGCTCTGCCAGGGCCGCCTTCCGAAGCAAATCTTAACCTAAGGGTCCAAGGACCAAAATAATGGGGTTTTAGGGCCCAAATACCATGAATATTAGGGTATTTGGGCCCTAAAACCATATTATTTGGGCCCCTGGACCCTTAGGGTTAACCTCCTTGCCCTGCTCCTAGCACTGCGGACAGGTGATGTAGGGCTCATAGTCACTGAGCCTGTTGAACCTCCGAATAGAAAGGGTGCCCTTTTTCCTAAGATTCAGCTTCAAGAAGGAGACCCCAAACTGAAAAGGGAAAAAGGGTACTACTGGAGTACCTAGTACTGTTTAGGCTTGCGTGGTATTCCTAAGGTTGCTCCTCTAAGTTGGCTTGCCTATGCAATTCCACAATTTCCCAACACTGGTCATACTTTTCACAAGGAGTTCTCCTGAAGTGCCTCTTTTGAGGTCTAGGGTTTAGGGTCTCGGGTGTAAGGTTTAGGGCTGAAGGTTTAGTGTTGAGGGTTCAGGGTTTAGAGTTTATTGTTCAGGGTTTTTTACTGTTTAGGGTCTCGGGTTTAGGGTGAGATCAGTGCCTGCGTGGTTTCTTGGAAGTCGTCCAGGCAACATAGGCAAGTCTGGAGATCTCCGACCTGAGTCTGCGAAGTGTTTTTGCGTGGTGGAACCAAAGAATGTGACGTGTTTTAGGGTTGTAGGGTTTAGGGGTTTAGGGTTTAGGTGTTTAGGGTTTAGGGTTTGGGGGGGAATTTTCAAGGCGGGGAGTTACCAGGTGGGTACACTGACATAAGGCTTGTATAAGGCTTATATGGGGAGCCTAAAGGTAGATGTATGGGCGCTGCATGGCCTCGATGGGGGAATCTACCCACGTGACACTCCCTAAGGGAGATTCGAAGTCCCAAACGAGAATAAGCCCCAAACCGCAAACCCTAAACCCTAAACCCTACAACCCTAAGCCCTAAAATCCTAAACCCTGAACCGCGCAGGATAGAAGCTTACTCTGTATTGGGGAGCTGAGTATTGGGCAGTGTAGAGTCTCTCCCTGTGTAAATTCAGTTTCCATGCCATACTCCATTTGATTTCCCCTTCTTCCCTGAAACCCCAGAACCCTCAACCCTAAACCTGTAACCAAACAGAAATACATCGTTGCAAGGAAATTTTCAGGTGGGAAGTTACCAGGTGGATATAAGGCATATTTGGAGACCAGCAGGTATATAAGGGCTATGCAAACCTTCCATACATGGGGGGAGCTACTTAGAACAGCGGGGGAAGAATGCACATTGAAAACTCCAGGAAGGTATCATGTTAAAAGCATGGTGCATTTCTAGGCCCAAAGGCCTTAGCTCTAAACGCTCGAGGGTTTAGGGTCTCGGGTTTAGGGGTTTAGGGTTTTAGGCTTCAGGGCTTGGGGTTTAGGCGCTAAACTGTAAACCCGAGGCCTAAAGCACAAACTCATACAGACCCTAAACCGTTTGTCTGTACCTGAGATGATATTGGAATAATCTCCTCCCATCGTCGAAAAAGCCTGCAGACTCGAACAAGAAATGCGAACATACCAGGGACGTTGTTATTCTCAGGGATTGGGGTCGGATGCTTTTCTGACTTTTCTTGGGAGGTGATTCGTTGGACAGAATTTGTCCAGAGCTTTTTACGTGGATGCTTCGGAGACTTAGTAAGTTGGCTTATGAGTTATCACCAATTAGGGGACTGACAACCTGGCTTCTATCCTATTTTCGAAGTCCCCTGAGCCTTCATGTGAGCTGTAGTCTAAACTCCTAGTATCCCCCTTAAGATCCCCTGTAGTAGTCTCCTATATAAGCCCCTATATAACCCCCTTTAAGGAGGAGTTTGGACTACAACTCATGTCGTAGCCTGCATAACTACCCATCATCACCTTGCCACCTAGAAGTCTATTTGAGTAGGTTCTTTTTGGTGGTTGAACCTAGTAAGATAATATTCTTATACAAAATACTATACCCCAGAAGGAGGATATGATCTTACTCTATATTGGGTACCATAGTATCCCCAAATAAGATACTACTCATTTGAGGTGCCCATGCACCATAACTCTAGACTAAACCCGAAACCCTAATGTGTATAGGCGTTGGCAAGGGGTCTGTTAAGAGCAAGCATGGCGGCCCCGCTCACATTTGCGCATTTTAGTGGTTGAAAAGAATTTACCCCAAAGTCCCAAAGCAGGATGCATCGATGCTCTGACTGGGTCGCGATGAAGGAACTTAAGTTAAGTTACTGAAATAAGGAACCCTCTTACTTACAATATACTCAGTATACTCATATCATGGTAACTTAGCTTAATTTCACTTCCTCAACAGCCACCCAAAACCAGTATATGCGGGTTTAGAGGACGTTGGGGATCCCCAAGCACTACTGATCTGAAACTGACTTCCCTAAACCTTGAACCCTGAACCCTCAACCCTATAAACCCTAAACCCTGAACCCTAAGCCCTAAACCTTACACCCTAAACCCTAAGCCCTAAACGGCTTTCTGGCTAGCTGTCCGGCTCCCTGTACTGTAGGGTGCTACATGGGAGTTTCCCCAAAACAGACCACCAAAGACGATATAACCCTTCTTATGGGCACCCCAGAAAAGGACCCCTACTTCTCGGAAACCCCAAATCAAATAAATTACCAACATCATGTTAAAGGTGTTTTGGTGGTAACTTGTACCGGAACAAAACTAAAAGGACAGCATTTTATGTAGGGCCGCTCCGGGGGGTCCCCAAGCCTAAACCAGGGATTCAGCTCAGCTCCAGGTAATCCCTGAAGGGTTTCGACGGACTCTAAGGCCGAGGCGAGAAAGCTGGAATATCTGAAGGAGTGAAAATCAACAAAAGTCCGCTGACGTTCATGTTGAACCTCGCGGCCCTTTACTGCAAACTCTGAAACCCAAGACCCTAAACAAGTGGGTTGCTGCTAAGGACCTCAAATAGAGTTATCATAATATGGACGTATTGTGAATAAAAGGGTTTCCTTAGATCAGTAATTGAATTAATTTAAGTTCCTTCGCAGCAGTCCAGCAAGACCCTCCCTAAACCCTGAACCCTAAACCCCTCAACCCTAAACCCCTCCATCCTAAACCCCTGAACCCTAAACCCCTCAACCCTAAACCCCTTCACCCTAAACCCCTCAAGCCTAAACCCCTCAAGCCTAAACCCCTGAACCCTAAACCCTGAACCCTAAACCCTAAACCCTGAACCCTAAACGCTAAACCCTAAACCCTGAACCTAAACCCTAAACACCTCAAACCAGGCTGGGCACAAGGTTGGGTGCTACGCGCGGTGCCGGCGCGGCTGCCTTCCACGTGATGGGGTCTCCTGCTTTCACCTGGCTTCGGCAGTGAACATTCCTAGGGTCCCTAGGACTGAGGGTTCAGGGTTTGTTTAGGGTTTAGAGTTTAGGGGTCTTAGGGTTTAGAGTTAAAGGTTAGGGTTTAGGGTTTAGGGTTTAGGGGTTTAAGGTTTAAGGTGCAGGGTTTAGGGTTTAAGGTTTAGGGTTTAGGGTTTAAGGTTTAGGGCAGGAAGGGCCCCCGCATTTCAACCCCCAAAGGAAGCCCTCAATAGGCCGAAATAAACTCTAATAATCCCTATGTGTCCCGTAATTAAGGGGTGGTTATATGGGGCCCCCTTTAAAACCCTATGACGTGTCTTTATACCCGGAAGGCCAATCGCTCAGGACTATAGACTACTTTCCGCGATTTTCCCACAACTTGAGGTTAATGTAACCGAGGCTCATGTACCCCATTAAATTGAGTAACTCGGCTTTTCTGGTAAAGATTGACAACAACTTCAACTTTTTCACATGCTCAGATGACCTCTTCTTTTGTGTCCGCTGTGAATACTCAAGGGTCTGCTGGTCGTATTGGGACTAAGTGGTTAAAGTTTATCTACACTTTAGGGATTGGAAGTTTGGTGTTTAAAGGTCTGGGCTCAGGGGATTCGCAACCCTATACCCCCCAGTTTCCATTGTATGTTCCATCTTCTTTTCCGTTTTCTTCTCCGTGGTTGGCGGGGCAAAAGCCCTATAGACTGATGATTTCTTGTGTCCTTATAGAACCCCTATCTATACGCCATTATACCATAGTAGTTTCCATGTTCTTTTCCATTATCCGTATAGACTGACATTTTGTGTCCTTTGCGGGCTAAGCCGGTCTTCCCTGTAGTCGACCTGGACTCTGATTCCAGGCATCGATGCACCCTAAACCCTAAACCCTAAAAAACTCAGACCCTAAAAAACCTAAACCCTAAAAACCCTAAACACTAAAAACCCTAAACCCTAAAACCCTAAACACCAGAAACCTTAAAAACCATAAACCCTAAACCCTAAAAACCCTAAACCTTTCACACAATCCGCGGAGGATCTTGCTTGGACACCTCTCCCAAAGGGCCCAAAGTACTTATATAATACAAAGTAGGACTTTTGCGGTAGGAATATGCTTATGACGATATGGGTAAGTATTCCCTAGATGGGTGCTTTGGACCCTTTGGGTCTGTAAACGCCAAGCAGGTGTGCTACGGCCCTTACATGCGGGACACACTGCTGGCTGTTCGGAGTTTAGGGCTTAGGATTTTAAAGTCAAGTAGGGTTCAGGGTTTAGGGCTTGACTAGGGTTTAGGGTCTACTTAGGTTTAGGGTTTACGGTTTAGTAAGGGTTTAAGGTTTGCGTCTCTTTCCCTCCAGGCACAGGAGTGCTGGTCAAAGGAGTCTTGCATGGATGCTTCACTTGGGTTTAGGGCTTTAGGGCTTAGGTGTTCACTGGGTAGGGGTTTAGAGGTTTAAGGCTTAGAGCGTTACTTTGTGCGGTCTGCCGTCCAACGCGCCAGCGTGTACAATTACCAGCTCATCCCGAGACCAGCATTTAGGCCCGAACGCTTCAGCCCACAAAATTCCGTAAGGGTCTCAGGACCCAACAACTAGGGTTTTAGGGCCCAGATACTATAATACCAATGGTATTTAGGCCATAAAACATTACTATTTGGGTCCTTGGACCCTTAGGCTTTGTTCAAAACCCAAGACCCCTTCAGGGTTGAGAATTGAACTTTCCGAAGCCCTATTCCCTAAACCTAAAACCACGTAAAGCGCTACCTGGACCCCAAAAGTATGTAAAATAATGGCCTTTATGGCTGTTATTCTGGGTTTAGGGCTAGTACTTTACATACTTTTGGGGTTTAGGTAATCCCTAAACCTAAAACCCTGCAGCCCACAACCCTGAACTCTTCGAGGCCCAAAACCTTCAACCCACGACATGGCTCCGCACAACAGCAACCCCTAAAGGTCCAAGCATTTGATAATCATATACTTGCCCTAAACCTGTACTACAAGCACTTTTATCCAAATCCCAAGTAACCAAACGGTAAACCTGAATGAACCCTAAACCCTAAACCCTGAAGCCTAAACCCCTAATTTTAGGGTACCTGGACCCTGAGGGAACTGCCTCGTAGCGGTAGAACTCTGGACTGGATGAGCGCTCGTTGAAGCGGCATGAGGCCCAAATGCAGCATGCCTCCTGCGATTGGGTGGGGGTGTAGGGTTTTGGGTGTAAGGGTTTAGGGGCGCAGAGGTTTAGGGGTTTAGGGTTTAAGGGTTCAGGGTTTGCGGGGTGAAAAGGTTTGAGATTCGGGGCTTAGAATCGCAGGTTGCTGATTTTTTGACGAGAACTACGTGAAGAATTCCAGCATCTACCACTTGATTACTAGTTATAGCTGCTGCTTCTTCTTCGGCCAATACCCTAAATCCTGAACTCTAAACCCCTAAAACCTAAACAACTTTAAGCCAGAAGCTCTTCACCTTGAACGACTCGACCCCAAACCCTTACACTCTAAACTCCTAAGTCCTAAGCTCCTAAACCCTGCAGCCCTAAGCCTCTGAACCCTCTACGACCCTACACCCTCAATGGGTGCTCATAATCGATTTTAAGCCCAAAGCCACTCTAAGCCCGATGCTGAGGATCCCTATAATAACCCCCCAGATATTAGCGCCATACTTCCCCCTGTAATGGTAATTACCCGGCCTGGTACCCATATTCACTCCCCCACCCTTAAAACCTTAAACCCTAAACCCCTAACCCTGAAACCCCGAAACCCCCAAACCCTAAACCCCTAAACCCTAGACCCTAAACCCTTAGACCCCAAACCCTAAACCCCTAAACCCTAAACGCTAAACCCTAATCTGCAGGTCCTTCTTCTGCGCGCCATCAGCCTTCTCGCGACGGCGCTGCTCAAGATGCAAGCCCACTGCTATCCTGGCATTTAGGGTTTAGGGTTTAAGGGTTTGAGGGTTAGGGGTTTAGGAGTTTAAGGGTTTAGGGTTTAAGGGTTTAAGGGTTTAAAGGTTTAAGGGTTAGGGGTTTAAGGGTTTAAGGGTTTAGGGTTTAGGGTTTAAGGGTTTAGGGTTTAGGGGTTTAGGGTTTAGGGTTTAAGGGTTTAATGGTTTAAGGGCTTAGGGATTTAGGGCCCTAAACCCTAAACCCTAAACCGCGTCTCCTCCAGTGAAATCACTCCCAGGGAGGACTCCACAAGCTATAGTCCCCATGGGGTATAGGGGGATCTTATTATAATATACCCACAGCCGTATTCTATCTACTTAAGGGGGACCATATCCCTGCTTTAAGCACCCTGCCGTCTTTACAGGAGAAAACAGCAAGTTTCAGCAATGCTACCGCCATTTTAGTTCACCCTGCTGAACCAGTTACTCAAATCAGACTGCACAGTGGTTTGGGGTGTAGGGCGTAAGGTTTAAGGATAAGGGCTTAGGATTCTTGGCTATGTCTAGAGTCTAGGGATTAGTAGGATTAGGGCTTAGGATTTTGGATTGCTGTCCTGGCAAAGTTTAGAGCATCTTTCGGGGTTCTATAACGGGTTCTATAGGACTTCCCTGACAGGTTCAGAGTTCAGGGATTTAGGGTTTTGGGTTTAGCGATTTACCCTAAACCCTAAGCCCTAAACCCTAAATCCTAAACCCTAAACCCTAAATCTTAAATCCTAAACCCTAAACCCTAAACCGGGGGGTTTATGGAGTTATTGGGGGGTTGCGTTGCCTTCGAGAGTCGAGGAGCCGTGCACTCCAAGGGCTTCAGACCAAACTTGTAGGGTTTGGGCTGTGTGGGGCTTAGGGTTTAGGGTTTAGGGCTCTAAACCCTAAACCCCCCTAAACCCTAAACCCTAAACACTAAAACCCTAAAGCCTAAATGGGTTCTGGATCCTACAGCCCAGCAACGTTTTGACAGTGCCCAAGTCAAAAAAGGACAACCTGGACCCCAAAAGTATGTAAAATAATGGCAATGGCCTTTATGGCTGTTATTCTGGGTTTAGGGCATTTTTTAACATACTTTTGGGGTGTAGGTATGCCCCTAATATTAAAACAGAATCCTTCTTGCCAGAATGCAAGAAAAGCCACCCATGCGTAAAAATGATCCCTATCGTGAACCGAGTATCAAATCCCCATAATCCTTGTACCTACCTAAACCCCAAAAGTATGTAAAATAATAGCCCTAAACCCATAATAACAACCATAAAGGCCATTATTGTACATACTTTTAAGGTCCAGGTAACAACTGTCAACCATTAACCCTTAAACCCTATAAGCTTGTAGGCGACCCCAGCCACCGTCGACCTTCAGCCCTAAACCCTTAGACCCTCATCAGCTTAATCCCAAAAGCAAGCTGAGAGGGCAGAACAATACCCGCAAAACCTAAACCCTAAGGTTTAGGGTTCAGAGTCTAGGCCCTAAAGCCACAGAATAAGACCACAGGCCTACTAAGCTTCGATCATCCCTAAACACCAAAACGCAAAGACCCAAAGCCTTCAACCCTTGACCGAGTCCTGAGGATCCAAGTAGCCCAATGTAGGCAATTTTCTGTTGACTTCATTATTGCGACCAACCAAAAATTATCCCCAATTTCGGGAAGCTCCCAAATATCAGTCGTAGGCTCGGGCCTAAACCTTAAATCGCGTGAACCCCAAAACCCATATCCCCTAAACCCCTACCTAAACACAACAATATGTAAAATAATAGCCCTAAACCGTTCAAAATAACCCATAAGACCATTATTCTACATACTTTTGGGGTCTAAACCCTAACCCTTAAACCCTAAACCCTATATAGTAGTTTCCATGTTCTTTTCCATTATTCTACTTTTGGGGTCCAGGTAAAGCCTAAACCCTAAACCCAGGTATAGCAAACCCAATCGCGCCAAGAGAAACCCTAAACCCTAAACCCTAAATAGTAGTTTCCATTTTCTTTTCCATTATTCCTATATATCCCCCTAGGGTTTATGGAGTTATTGGGGGCCCTAATCGCGCCAAGAGGACAGAACAATGGCATACCATTCAAAGCAGAGCAAGATGGTCTTCTCCGCTGCCTCTGCCAGGTGGGGTTTAGGGGTTTCAGGGGTTTAGGGGTTTAGCGTTTAGGGTTTAGGGGTTTCAGAGTTTAGGGGTTTAGGGTTTAGGGGTTTAGGGTTTATATAAGGGTAGTGTTTTTTGGTGGTTGAACCTAGTAAGATAATATTCCTTATATAAAATACTATACCCCAAAAGGAGAATGTAATCTTACTCTATATTGGGTACCATAGTATCAACAAATAAAAGACTACTCAGGTGGGTTTAGGGGTTTCAGGGTTTCGGGCTTTAGGGTTATAAGGCGTTCTTTGGCATTTAAGGTTTTAGAGTTTAGGGTTTTAGGGCTTTAGGCTTTTCGGGCTTAATCCTAAACCCTAGACCCTACACCCTAAACTCTAAACCCTAAAACCTTAAGCCTACACCCTAGACCCTAAACCCCTAACCCTAGCGGTCTGAGTGCAGGTAGCGTGAGTCGTGAGTTGCTTGTGGAAGGATCCTGGGGGGTTCTAGAGCTTAGGCTTTTGGGATTTATAGGGTTTAGGGTTTTAGGGGTTAGGGGTTAGGCTTTTGGGGTTTAGGGTTTGAGGTTTTAGTGTTTAGGGTCTATAGGCTTGCGGGTTTAGGGCTTGAGGTTATGCTTTCAAGCTGATTCGGGATTTCTGGGGGTTGCTGTTGGTCAACTTAAGCAAACTTACCACGATCCGGAAACCGTGGCATCTACCCTATATCCAGAGAATGGTACTTTAGCCTAAACCCTACACCCCTAAACCCTAAGCTTCGGTGTCCTAAAAGCCTCCCATTGAAAGCTTCAGGGATTAGGGTCCCCAAGCCTGCATGAAACCCGAAACCAGCCGATCCTTCGACAGCTTCAGGGACCAGTCCCTGAACCCTGAGCTCAAAACCCTAAACCCTAAACCCTAAGTCTTGGAAATGTCATGTTTGGGGCTTAACGACTTCAGGTTGATATGACTATCCCTACCACCCTAAAAGTAAATAAAAACAAATGGCCCAAAAACCACGGCAATTATTCTACATATTTTAGGGGTCCAGGCAAGGCTCTAAGGACTCATATGTTTGAGGCTGTTGGGCCCAAAGACCATACCAGAAAAGGCTTTGAAGCTTTTTTGAACCTTAGGGTATGGGATGTGAGACTAATACAGGATCTACGCGTGATTAGACCTGCTGTAAGACAAACGCTGTAAACTGAATTCGCGGACGCGCCGTTGCAAGCCAATTCGTTTTTCAAGTGTGCAAATGGGGGAGACGCTGCCGCAGTAAATAGAACATGTCGGTATATGCTGATCTGATTCGGGTTTATTGGGCAATTCCATATGCTATCTACTTAAAGGGGGACCATAGGCGTTTGGCAGCCAGGCTGCAATGAAACCCCTATACGTACCTCTTTCTAACTTCCCCTTCTTAAGCCCCATAAACCCAAACCCTAAACCCTAAACCCTTGGAGAGACAGATAACGATCGAAAGCTCGGACGAAGTATCTGACCACGCCTAAGGCCATGGAGGTATCACGGGACGGGGCCTTCTGGGCAAGGAGCGCAGGCGGTGCCTAAGGGTCCAAGGACCCAAATAACAGGGTTTTGGGGCCCAAATACCATTCTTATTACATTATTTGGGCCCTAAAACCCTATTCTTTGGGTCCTTGGACCCTTAGGGTTTGCTTTGGCCTGCAAGATGACGTTCCGCATGGCACGGCTCGTGGTGCGCGGAACAGCTTGTCCACTGCTGCATGCGAGGTTACGTTCTATTGTCGTGTAGTGCAGTGACTTGATGCTATTGCCTCTGCTGCAACTAAACTAGCTTTGCACGGATGAAGTGTGATGAACTTCAGGGTGCCAAGCTGATCCAGCACAAGCTGTCTTCTGTGATGGCGAAGGCGGCCTGCTACTTCAGGCTTGTACAAGGACCATATAAGATTACCCCCAATATGTTCAAGGTTTCCAGTAAATAAGGTCTTTGTAGGGGTCCTGTTGGTACGTGGCTGCTATGGATGGTGCTTGGGGCGGGTGTTGGAAGAAAACCTTGGTGCGAGCTCAAAATACCCGGGCAAAGCTCCAAACCTTGTGCATGCCGGTCGCCCTAGGCCCCAAACCCTTAACCCTTAACCCTAAAGCCCCAACCCGAAACCCTAAACCCTAACCCCTAACCCCCAAACCCCAAACCCTAAACCCTGAACCCCAAACCCTGAACCCTAAACCCTGAACCCTGAACGCCAAACCCTAAACCCTGAATGCCAAACCCCCAACCCTTAACCTGGCCTGAACTGAAGCCCATGAAACGACCCAGGAGGAGAGGAACAGCAAGAACGCCAAGGCAACCATGCGACGCCGCATCCACCTGCCAAGGCGCTTCAGAAAGCTCCAGGGCTAGGCTGGGTCTGGGGTTGAGGGTTTCGGGCTTAGGGTTTGGGGTTTAGGGCTTAGGGTTTGGGGTTTAGGATTAGGGCTGAGGGTTTGGGGTTGGGGGTTTAGATTTAGTTTTTACGGTTTTGGGGAACTCAACAACCGTACTATGCTTAATCAACAAGCACCCGGAGGCTCAACATAGCCCAAAAGCTTTGTATAGTATGGTCTTTGGGACCAAAAGCCTCAAAAAATGAGTCCTTAGGAAAGAGTCTCAGCACTAAACCCTCAACCCTAAACCCCTATGAAAGAGTCTCAACACTAAA
>CAJNIZ010009713.1:39384-52181 GCA_905231905.1 Symbiodinium pilosum
CCCTAAACCCTAAACCCCTATGAAAGAGTCTCAACACTAAAATCAAGTGACTCCGGGATGCGCTTTCTGTCCAGAATTTGGGCTTCTGCCATGGCTAAACCTTCCAAACCCCTACCTGCCAAGCGCTACTAGACCCGAAGTCCTCGAGAAAAACACGCCAGCTATAGTCTCAACTCCTAGCATCCCGTTTAGTAGCCCGTTTAGCAGTCCCCTATATGATCCCTTACATGACCCCCTTTAAGGATTTTTTGGCCCTAAACCTTGGCCCTGAACCCTAAACCCTGAACCCTAAAGGTGTACATATATATATATACATATGTATATATGTATATATGTGTAACCCCCTTTTTAAGGAGTTTAGATTCTGGCACAAGTGGGAAAGGTCGGCTATCATGACGATACTTACGGGGCTACTGGCTTTCTAGGTAACCCCAAACCCTGAAGCGTGCGCAACCCTAATCCCTAGACCCTAAAACCTAAACCCTAACCCCTAAACCCTAACCCATCCTTACCCCTAAACACTAACCTCTAAACCCTAACCAAACCTGACCAAATGCATCCATGGAACCTCAAAACTTTTTATCCCTACCCAAACCCCAAAAGTAGCTAAAATCAAAGCCCAGAACCATTAAAAACAACCCAAAAGGCAATCATTCTACATGCTTTTGGGGTCCAGGTAGACCCTAAACCCTAGACCCTAAACCCTGAATAGTAGTTTCCATTTTCTTTTCCATTATTCCTATATATCCCCCTAGGACATACTTTTGGGGTTCATGTAGAGCCCTGTGATCTCCCCCAGCTCCCTGCCCACACACTCGAAATCCAAAGCCCTAAACGCTTTAGGGTTTAGGGTTTAGGGGTTTGGGGGTTAAGCGTTTAGGGAAACCCTCAACCGTACAATAGCGAAAAGAATCTCAAACCCATATGACCCCAAGCCCTAAACCCTAAATCCGAAGCACTAAGCCCTATAAACCCTAAACCCCAGCGCAAGAAACCCTACAACCCAAGCCCGCAGCCCAGAAACCCTAAATCACAAAACCTGGATGCTGAAACCCCAAAACTGGAAACCCAAATCCTGGAAAACCCAAAGCCCGAAACTCTACACCCCAAATCAACATCCCAGCAGGTGGCACCCGGCGGCTGCAACAGGTAAAGCAATGAGCCCACCGGCGTGCAAAGTGAGCGCGAACCACTCCTCATCAGGCTTTAGGGTTTAGGGTTTAGGGGCGTTTACCCTAAGGTTCCAAGTGCTCAATATTCAAATACTCCCCCAAAAACTGTACTACAATTGCTATTGCCCAATACCCACGTACCTAATTACTGGGTACTTGGACCCTAAGCGTTAGGGATAGGATATCCTGAGGATTGCTGAATGGGATACAGAGGGTTAAATAGGGGTTGTATGGGGTCATATGGGGCTTAATGTTACCATAGCATTAACAAGGAGGTGGCAATAATATATTGTTGCCGAACCAGCACGAATCCCGGACAATCAAATTTGATTTCTAACAAGTTCGGAGCCTAAAAATGTATAGGCAAGTCCCATCGGCGATAATAAATGGGTCGCATTGATAGATGTTATTGTCCGGCCGGAATCGTCCCGAGTTTAATCGATTCCCTTGCACTTGTCCTACTAGTATTACGAGCTGCACTACCCTACCCCAACCCCTTGGTTTATTATTGCATTATTGCGACCCCCCCCTCTTCCGTAAACCAAACACACAAAACAAGTTCGGCGGGGGGGTTATATTGTCACGGTGACATTTGGGTTTAGGGTTTGGGGTGTTTAGGGTATGGGGTTTCAGGTTCAGACCCGAATCTTGCGGTTTTTGCATACCTTTTTATACCCTTCTATCATTGAAGAATTTTTATCCCTAACCCCTTAACGCGAAACTTCAAGTCTTCAAACGTTCAATCTCTGAATCCTAAACCCCGACCCTAAACCCTAAACCCCAAACCCTAAACCCTATAAACCCTAAACCCTGAACCCTAAACCGCGTAATTTTTGGGGAGCCATCCTTCATGTTCAGTGGCTGTAAGACGAGAGGTCCAGAACGTCTCGGGTAAGCTCATATAGGGATTATGTAGGGATTATAGAGGATTACATAGGGTTATATAGGGATTATATAGGATAATATAGGGATGATATAGGATTATATAGGATTATGCAAGGATTATTTAGGGATTATATAGGGCTTTATAGGGATTATATAGAAATTATACAGGGTTCTAATGGGGATAATGGAAGAGAAAATGGAAACTGCTATAATGGGGGCTTTATAAGGTTTATAGGGTCAAAAGAGCATAGGCCGCCAAAACCCTAAACCCTAAGCATAGGGGATTTCGAGCCTCGGCGTATGCTACTTCTTTCGCAGGTTTCGGTAACTACCGGAGGGTTCAGGGTTTACGGTTTCGGGGCCCTGCTGGCGAAAAGCAGACAATCGCTGAAACCAATCATTACCGCCCACGATGCTAAAGGTGTTCAGGCAGCCACGAGGTTGAGGGTTTAGGGTTTACCTGGACACCAAAAGTATGCAAAATAATGGCCTTTATGGCTGTTATTATGGGTTTAAGGCTCGTATGTTGCATTTTTTTGGTGTTTAGGTAGGGTTTACGTGTCTTCGAGGAAACTTTCTTCGATGGAGTTGTCAAGCGGGCAGCTATCTCCAGCCTGTCGGCCTTTCATACTTCCTATGCTCCTTCTATAAGCCTTATGCAATCTTTATGCAAGGGTACCCAGCTAGTAACACCCTACATGACCTGACAATCTTCTTCGTGCGACTTCCCGCCAGGAAAGAAATTCCTGATGTGGTCCTGCTGAAACGAGTCCTAAACCCTAAACCCCAAACCCTAAACCCCAAATCCTACAACCCAAATCCTAAACCGTAAACCCTCTAACCCTAAACCCCAAACCCTAAACCCGGAATCCTACACCCAAAATCCAAACGGGGTTGTAAGTGGCATTGAAGCATCCACGTTACAACGGCTGTTGGCAACCCGTGTCTCGAAAATCAGGATCTCTTGCAATCATACCACAACAAACGGTCCTGAATCTTGTTTTGGGGGTTTTGAGGTTTTGGGGTTAGGGTTCAGCGTCTAAACCTAGTATCCCCTTAATAACCTCATAATATAAGGTTTAGGGTTTAGGGCTTTAGGGTTTCGGCTCTGAACTCCAGAACCCCTCGTTATAACCCCTAAAATGCTCTCCCATATAATCTCCTTTCTAACCCCCTCAAGGAATTTAGACTGCAGCTCTTATGAATCCTCCGCACAGTCGAAGGCTTAGAGTTCTGGTTGGAGGGTAAGGCCGGGGAAACTCCAAAGGATGAACTACTCACGCTACACCCTACCTGAAGGCTACCTGGACCCCCAAAGTATGTTAAATAATGGCCTTAATGGCTGTTTTATGGGTTTAGGGCTATTAATTTACATACTTTCGAGGTTTAGGTACCGCACATCCCACAACCCTAAACCCTCAGCGAAAAACAAAGCAGCAAAGCCTAAACACGCTAAGCCATAGACCCTAAACCCTAAATCCTACAACCCCGACACGAACCCTGTGTCATGTTTGATGACTAGGGTGCAAGGGGGTGGAGTGTAGCGTTCGGGCGCCCTTACGCCCAGGCTCACAGGCAGCTCCTCTGTCATGATTTTGGGAAAGGGCTGATGATATAGAACCTTTTCCACACTGTTGATGAACAAAACCTTCACTCCTAAACCCCTGCCTAAACCCTGAAACCCTAAACCCTAAGACCCTAAGACCTTAAATCCTAAACCCTAAATCCCGAAACCCTAAAACCCTGAACCTGAACCCTAAACCCTAAAATCCTTAACCCTAGAAATTATGGTATTACAGTAGAAGTCCTTTCCAACCGGAGGATGCTAGCAGTCAGAACCTGGACCCTAAAAGTAAATAGAATGATGGCCTTAAACCCCTAGACCTGGGCAGAAAGGCTTTTAGGGTTTAGGGTTTAGGGTGTAGGGTTTAAGGCTTGTATACGCGAGCTTGCTTGCCTGTAGCGGTGAACGGGTGTGCCAGGTAGCACCACTTGCCGGTGGCCATGTCAACCAGCCGCCCCTCGTACTGCGGACGGTCTTTCTTGTTGACAGAATCCAAGAGCAAGATCCAGAGCACGTCCGCCATAGCTTGGGAAGGGTGAACTTGTGAGACAGAGACTCCAGTGCCATGACTTCCCAGCGGCTTCTGCATGAACTCCCTGCTAAGTACACAGACTACACCAAAATGTAAGAATTTGATGCAGGCGTTGAAGATCTTTATGTCGAAGGGCCAAGGCCCCGAGACCGCGGTAAGTCTCAAGATATGAGCTATAATTAGGGGACTAGCTATATCAACTCTAAACCCTCAATCCTCTATATATATATATAGATATATATATATAGATAGATAACTAATATACAGGTTATTAAGGGGAAAACTAGGAGTTTAGATTATGACTCAAATGGGACCCATGGGGTGGTGAAGGATTCCAACCCTGAACCCTAACATGGAACATTAAATCGCTAAACCCTAAGCCCTAAACCCCAAACCCTAAACCCGAAATCCTAAATCCTAAATCCTAAACCCTAAACCCTAAATCCTAAACCCTAAACCCTAGATGATTATAAGGGAATGTTCAACTTTAAAGTTGCCAGGCGGATCCTCGTACATAGACATAGAGCCTTCAACGTGGATTTTCAATTGGAAATAAGGAATTTTACGGTGCTTATCATAGACAGTCAAAAGTATAGACCTGAACCCTAAAACTTAAACCCCGAACCCTAACCTAACCCTAAACCCTAGAAGGTCGACCCTTCCTCCAAGTACCCTCCCTGCCCTGCCTCTGCGCGAATGTGCTCTGTGTCAGCTATGCGGAGGACCTGGCAGACTTGGATCAGGGTTTAGGGTTTAGGGTAGGCATATCTACTACCACTACTTAAGGTTTGGGGTGGTCATGTTGAGTTTCGTAAGCCCTAAACCCATTTTTTAAAGCTTGAGATTAAGGAAACTTTGAGAGCCCTAAGTATGGTAAGTTTATGTGAGCTGGAGGGTTTCCTGTCTAGGGTTTAAGGTTTAGGGTTTAGGGCTTCCTTGTCATGAACACTTTGAAGGTACTACCAGGTTCAGGGTTTAAGGCTTTAGGTTTTTTTGGGCCAGTGCTGAAGTTTGCTTTGGAGTCCTTCTTCTTGTCTTCCAAACCCGAATCCCTAAACCCTAACCCTGAACCCTTAACCCTTAACCCAAATCCCTAAACCCTAAACCCTAAAACCTAAACCCCTTGAACCTTGTTGTTGTAGGTTGGGACTTGGGCTTGGGAAAACACCTAAAGTTGAACTAGGCACCTCCCCCTGGCATTACAATTCCTTAGGATCCAGAGACCCAAATTCGGGTTTAGGGTTTAGGGTTACTAGGATCCCTTTAAAGGGGTTAGGGGGGGATATTTAGGGATGTATGGGGATTATATAAGGGTCCAAGGACCCAAATAATAGGGTTTTTAGGGACCAAAACTCCAAAACACCAAAACCCTATTATTTTGGTAAGCCCCGCCACAACCCCACGCCCACACCTAACATCGCATTTTCCAATTGTGGTATGCCATTTTTTGTGGTGTAGCTAATGTTGTGCCCGGGGGGGGGGGGTAAGCGTAGGGGAGGTGAGTCCTTTGCGTGGTGTATGAAACTCTAAACCCCTAAACCCTAAACCCTAAACCCTCTTTACTCTAGCTCTTGCTCTGCCGATGATTTCAATCGCCTGGGTGAGTATGACCCTATGCCTAGACCTCCGAAATGCCCGACAGTCATGGGTCATGCGCCCATCACTTTTTGGGGCTAAGAGGGCTGTTCTGTGTATTTTGGAAATTTGTTTTTTGAAGGGGGGGTTGAAAACTGCTATTATCGGTACTTGGATGGTCATGAGTACACGTGAAATCCCGTAAATCCTAAGCCGGTGGTTCCTGTAGACTGGCATGGATATATACACAGGCTATCAATAGCGCAACAAGCAGGCCCGGCCTAGTCAGTCGATTCATAGCCCCATTCATAAGCTGCTTACTGGCAACCTCAGCCTCTAGGTACAACCCACTACAAACCCTAAACCCTGAACCCTAAACCCTTCGCCAGGTCCCTCACGAATGCTGTTGAGGAGAGGGCTTCGGGGTTTGGAGCTTCGGGGTTTATAGGGTTTAGGGTTTGGGCGTTTCGGGTTTTGGTTACCGTAACTACCAGAATTCAGTGGGAAATCCTCCATCAACAGCAGTGACCAGAAAAGACGCCAGCAGTTGTCCTGGCATCCCTCTATATTCTTGTCTACGACTGGTACTAGGTGGGGGGACCTCATCTGACCTACATCCGGAATCCTAAACCCTAAACCCTAAACCCAAACCATACGAACAACAAAATATGACAATAGAAGGATGGCGAACCTAAGAATTCAGCCTGCAATTGTAGAGTGACTCATGGTGCGGTCCCCACATCTCTTTTATACTCATATGAGTAGCGTTTTTTTCGTGGTTGAACCTAGTAAGATTATATTCCCCAAAATGAGGATATAATCTTAGCTCATCTTGGGTACCCTATAGTGGGTACCCTAGTATCCCCGAATATCGTTTATTCTCATATCAAAGGCCATACAAAACAAACCTCCCAAACCAAGGGCCCAAAGGTAGGATGCAGGAAGCAAGTAAGGTCCCATTGTTAGGAATTGAGACATGACATATAGCGGTACTTCGCGAGGCGAGAGCATCGAGATCTGGATTTTGGGGTTTAGGGGTTTTAGGGGTTAAGGGTGTTGGGTTTCGGGTTGAAGCAAAACGTTCCAGTTTCATGGCATTAGGAGCGTGGTTTTTTCTTCAATTAGGGAATTTGATTACGGATAAAAAGCCCTTACCTAAACCCCAACAGTATGTAAAAGAATAGCCCTAAACCCAGAATAACAGCCTTAAAGGCCATTATTTTACATACTTTTGGGGTCCAGGGAGATCAAATCCCATCCTAAGCCCCGAGTCCTTGTGTTTCCACACAGGTGCGCATGCCTGGTGCATGATGGCCAGGACGCAGAGCACGCAAAACAAGCATCCGAAACAAGCCTTGGTGGGGCTACTTTAGGTCCCTGTGCAGCTGCCAATATCCTGTTGAGGTCTGTTTGAGGAACCCTATACCAGAGCTATACAAGGAATCTAGAACCAGAATGTTCTTTTTACATCTCGGGTTTGGGGTTTATGGCTTGGGACTTATAGGTTAGGAGGACCCCCCACCCTGTAATAGTGACCATTATGGATAATAGGGATTATATTAGGGTCCTCTTATATTCTAATTATACCACTAGTACAGGGTGGGGGGTCCTCCTAACTTACAGGAGGTTGAAGGAGCTCAAGAGTCGAGATTTGGGGTTTGGGTGTTGGGTTTATGAGGTTACAGGAGCCGAGAGTGTAAGAATTGGGGTTTAGCCTGGACCCCTAAAGTACGTGAAATGATGGCCTGTATGGCTGTTATTATGGGTTTAGGGCTATTATTTTACATGCTTTTGGGGTTTAGGAGGTTCAAGCGGTTCCAGGGTGTCAGACCGGACGTTTAGGATCGCTTGGGAGTGTGAGTTTTTGAGATTGGAATTCTGTGCCCCTGCTATACTGGATGGAAAAATCCACCACTTCAAATTTGCAAAATACTGTAGTTTTTGGCGGGTGCAAGGTTAGGGGTTCAGGGTTTTAGGGTTTAGGGTTTGAAGTACATATTCTTGGAGCTTAAAACCTGCTATACACTCAGTACCGGCCTACCACCCCTAAGGAACAGGTAGGAGTCCATATTGCCAACCCATGGCATGGAACCACCGTAGATGACTTGACGCCCTCAACCCTAAACCCTATAAGCGGCTGACTTGGTAATTTCCCAAAATGGGGGAACCCCAATGTAGACCCCAAAGTACTGTAATCCTTACTATTGGGACCCCTTAAAGGGTACCCCTAATTGTGGGAAACCCTAAGCCCTATATAATCCCCTATATAATCCCAGTTTCCATTTCATTTTCCATTTGATTCTCCATTATAGTAGGTACCCCTAATTGTAGGAAACCCCCACTTCAAGATCCTAAACCCTAAACCCTAAACCCTAAATCCTAAACCCTAAACCGTGACTTCAAGATCCGAGAGGCATAGCAAATCTTATGCCAAAGAGCTGGATCCATGGCGCTGCAACGACAGGGTGGGGTCTGCACTGTAGGGTTTACCTGGGCCCCCAAACTATGATATATTGGGTTCCTGTCCTTAAGTCCCTATATGAATTTATACTATCTATAACCCAAGGACCTACTATATGGACCCCAAGAGTATGTAAACTAATGGCCTTTTGGGCCATTATCTAGGGTTTTGGGCTATTATTCTACCTACTTCTGGGGTTTAGGTAGGGTTTAGGATGGCGCCTGAATGCATCTTCTGCGTGCCCCTCAAGGTTTACAAGAATCAAACACTTTGGGGCCGTATGACAGTAGTCGTCACTCAATTTTTGAGGGCTTCTTCATAAGTACATACTCTAAACCCTACACCAGAGGGTAGGTGTTGGCCCTCTAGAGTTCTACCCCTGGGATTGTGGATCCATTTTGAGAACTGGGTTTAGGGTTTAGGGAACCTAAACCCTAAACCCCTAAACCCTAGACCCTAACTCTTGGGGAAAAGGTCCTACCGGCCCGGCCCCGTTGCTGCCTTGAGCCTGCCTGGGCGAATTGTTGGATGGAAGGCTTTACCTAAACCCCAAAAGTATGTAAAATAATAGCCCTAAACCCTAAACCCAAAACAAAAACCATAAAGGCCATTAGTTTACATACTCTTGGGGTCCAGGGAAGGGCTTCAGGCATCTTTAACTTAAGTGAAAGATGAATCTTGAAGCCCAAGGTTTAGGGATTTAGAGCTTAGGGTTTAGGGTTTACAGTTTTGGGTTTAGAGTTTTGCGTTTAGAGTTTGGGGTATAGGGTTTAGAGTTTAAGGTTTTAGGCTTTGAACCCTAAACCCCAAACCCTATTGGCTACGCAGGTAGCGCCTGGAACTCGGGTTTGGGGGGTTTGCACGAAGCTCAAATTTCAATTCAAGTCTTCGGGACTCAGGCTTCTTGGTGGCACAGGGTTTAGGGTTTAGGATTCAGGGTTTAGGACTTAGGGTTTAGGATTTAGGGTCAAGGGCTCAGATTGCAGGGTCCACATAATGCGGATCCCAATCCAAGGTTTGAAACGGTCTAAACTCCAAAGCCATCAACCCTACGGTGGTGTTAGGATTTTGGGTTTAGGGTTTAGGATTTAGGATTTGCTCTCCTCTGACAGAGGGCGGGACAAACTTGATTCCAACATGTCGCGTAGATTTCCTCGCTTTCGCTGGCCAAGTGCTTGGGAGCCTGAATGCTTAACTGGTACTAGCATCGTGGTCCTAGATTCCTTGTATAAGTATAGACTCTAGGGTACCTCGAATAAACCTCAAAACAATACTGGCATGGAATTTGTTCAAGCCCCTAACAGAGTTTGCTTGAATGGGATCGGTCAGCCTCCGCTAAGGCTACTGTTGTTGAGAACTTGCCTTTTGCTTATGCCTGCACGCCAGCATTCTCAAGCCAAGCTAAACCTTACAGGCTAAGATGCTAAACCCTACATCTCATCCGTGGGCCTCATACTCTTCCCAATGAAAACCTGGATTTCGTTGCCCAAATGGTTTTTGTGTTTAGAGTTCCGGGTTTAGGGTTATAGGTTCTCAGAGTTTTCGAATTTCAGGATTTAGGGGTGTTAGGAATTCGGTTTTCAGCGGTAGGGATTGCAAACTGTGCTGGGTTGTCCCGTGCTAAGCTTCCCAGCGTCAAAAAATGTATTTCCTCCGAAGCCCGCCACGGCCAGCACCCAAACCCCTCAGTCACCTGCACTTTCAACGCCCATCTCTGAACTTCAAACTGTTGCCAAAATGCCACACTCCTGCAAGACTTTTTGTAATCACCCTGAACTCTCATTCCTCGACTCTAGGCCTTCAACCCTAAATCTAGGGTTCGGGGTTTACCCCTCATCTCTGAATCCAAAACCCTCTCCGCAAACGCGTACGCCTACTCCCTATGACCCCTATGACTACCATGTCCCAAGTCCCTATGAAACCTTTACTGCCCTAAACCTTCGTCCCCCCTAAACTCTATACTTTTTTGAGGTTTGGGTTTAGGGTTTAGGGACTAAGGTTTAGTCGCCTAAACAACATAATCCTTCGTGATAGGAAGGTTTTGCCAACACCAATCCACACAATTTGGATCCCATAGCTACCATATGGCCGGACAAGAACCCGAACGTTGGTGTCGGTGCAACCCAAACCCCTAAACCCCTAAACCCCTAAACCCTAAACCCTAAACCCCTAACCCCTAAACCCTAAGCCCTAAAACCCCTTTGATGCACGAACCCGTGACCCTGATCCTGGATGCCTGCCTGCTGGCCATCAGCCTCGTCATCATCTTCAAGAATCTCGACCTCGGTTTAGGGTTCAGGGTTTAGGGTTTAGGGTTCAGGGTTTAGGGTTTAGGGTTGGCCTAGATAGTTGCCAGTAACATGTTGAGGTCTAGCTGATGTACCCAGGATCAATAAAGAGTTGTGACAATAAAGCCCCTGCAAAAGGAACTGCATGCATGTAGGATCCTATTGACTACTACATAACACATTCCCTGATGTCCTACAAAGCGCCCAACATGCCAAACCCTAACTTTGGGTTATTTTTGTAGCTTGACCTTGGAAGGCTGCCCCTGCAACCCCAACCTGAACAAGTAACTGAACAAGGAGCTAGCCACCACCATATTTACTGGCTGCATGTACTTACTGGTGGTTAGCAGGGAACGAGAACATAATCCCTATATAGTGCTTATTGAGTATGTGCCCCCCATTCCCTACTAACCATAATTTCTGATCCCTAGACCCGAATCTCTGTATTAATTTATTCCCTCATTCCCTACTAAAGCCCAATAAGTATACATCTTTGCTGGGTGCCACTGGTAGCTTCCATTCTCTTGCCCATTCCTTGATTCTTTTGAAGAGCCAGGCAACGTTGCTGAGTTCCCTGGCCCCCAAAAGTAGGGTTTAGGGGGTGGTTAGGGTTGAATGTGTGTGGGGGGGGGGGAGGGGGGGGGGGTGAAGGCTATCAAAATTGTCTAAGGCTTTTTGAAAGAAACCTTTAAAGCCATGTTCAGACCATTCTCTGACCTTCTATGCTACAGTCAGAATGTATAAATATAAATACACACATACCAATACCTTATCCGGTTGAATCCTACCTTCTGCGCTGCTAGGTCTTTTCCATTCCCGTTTCTCCACTAAACGCCAGGTAACCCAAACCCTAAAGCCAACAATGACCCTAGAAGAGTCATAGGATTGTGATACCGTGATACCGCGACCACCTAGTACAGCATATACCCGAATAATTACAATGCTTGTAGAATCCAAAGGTGTAAGGTTTAGGGTTCAGGGGTCCATCCACCGTAGGGAATCAATTCGGGGAGCTGGGAGTACGCCGAATGCTCTCAGTCACTGTTCATACTCTAGTACATGCCTAAGATCTCCTTGTGATCTGGGCCTAGACAGGAGTTGCTGAAAACCATCCCTTTAGAGCCCTGAATTCACCGAACCGAGATAAATCTGAAACTCCGCAATGGAGATATATATGTATATAACCCTAAACCCTTTACCCTAAACCCTAAACCCTTTACCCTACACCCTAAACCCTTAACCCTAAAGGCAAAACGCTCAACATCCTTGTGAACCCCAGGTTACCATGCCCAGGTTTCCATGTAGTTACCCACGTGCTTTTCTATGTGGCTGCACCCCCAAACAACCCTGAACCCTGAACCCTAAAAATGTCTAGGGTTTAAACCCTAAACCCTGAACCCTAAAGCCCTTAAACCCCGAACCAAAAGGGACCGAAGAGTAGTCTGTGAAGGGACCTGCAGGTATCCCTACAAAGCCTATGCCGTAATTAGCTACCAGATGTCTGAGAACTAGGCCGCTCAACCCTAAATAGGGTTTAGGGCTTAAGGATCCTAAACCCCAATCCTGAAATCCCAAATCCTGAAACCCTGAACCCCAAGCCCCAAATCCTAAAGCCTCGATCCTAAACCCTAAATCCTAAACCCTAGTCCGTGGCTACCGGACGTCTGAGAATCTGGCCGGCTGTTGAGGGCCTCTCGGCGTGTGAGCAGGTTGATGCTCCAGATCCTCCTGCAATAACGATTTCCTAATCTATTTGGCCTATAGCCGGCTGTGGGTTCAGGGTTAACTTTCCACAAAGCACAACCCCCTATAAACCCTACACCCTAAATCCCCAAAACCCTAAACCCAAAACACCTCATCCCAACAAATATCCTATTCTCCATCTACCCGAAACCCTACGTGGGTTTAGGGTTTAAGGTTTCGTATCAGGACCTACGAAGCAAGACCGAAAGTGGACAGTTTTGGGTCCATGGCACCTAAACCCGGAATGCTGAACCCTAAATCCTACACCCCAAATCCTGACCCATAAGCTGTTATAGCTTTTGGGCCCTAAAACCCTCTTATTTGGGTCCTTGGACCCTCAGGGAACTATACCCTAAACCCTAAACCCCCGAAGACGCTAAGTCCTCCTCTTCTTCTTCCTCTTCCCCCTCATCTTCATCTTCTCCGTCATCCTCCAAGGAGGCATCTAGGGTTCAAGGGTTCAAGGGTTTAAGGGTTTTAGGGTTTAAGGGTTTAGGGTTTCGGGTTTAACTGTTAGAGTTTAGGGTTTACGGGTTGGGGGTTAGGGTTTAGGCTTTAGGGTTTAAGGGTTAGGGTT
>CAJNIZ010009713.1:69873-79884 GCA_905231905.1 Symbiodinium pilosum
ACCTCAAACCCAAAACTCCAAACCCCAAAACCCTTTAATCCCCTCTCACCAGTCTGAAGCACTCCCGTCCCTCATGATTACCCCAAGCCTCCCAAACAAGGACTGCACAATGGTTTTGGGTTTATGGATTTAGGGGTTTAGGGATTTTAGGTTTAGGGATTTAGGGATTTAGGGTTTAGGATTTGCGGATTTAGGGCTTAAGGCTTAGAGTACAACTGTCCTATGTTTAGGAAAGGGCCTGATTTTTATAGTCCTTTAGCCCCTAAATATATATGCAAACCCTTAGACCTTAAACCTTAAATCCTGAACTCTAAACCCGAAACCCCAAACCCTAGACCCTAAACCCTAAAGCCCTAAAATCCTCGAAGTAAACCCTTGGTGCCTGGAAGGGCGATGCTGCGGGCGGGGCCTCGGGAAGCTTCAGCGCCTCCCAACTGTGGACTCACAGGTCTGGCAATCGCTTCAGGCTTTAGGGTTTTGGGTTGAGGGTATGGGGTATAGGGCTTAGGGTTTTTAGGGTTTCAGGTTTAGGGTTGAGGGTTAGGGTTTGGGGTTTAGGGCTTTGGGTTAAGGGCTTAGGGTTGAAGATTTCGGGTTTAGGGTTTAGAGTTTGGGGTTTGGAGTTTGGGGATCTAAGATACAGCTTGGGGTCTAAGAGTTTAAGGCAGACAGCTCAAGGTCTGTGAGTCCAAGGCAAAGTTCAAGGTCGGGGAATCTAAGGTAAATTTTAGGGTCTGGAATTTATGGTTTAGGGGTTTGGGGGTTTTAGGGGTTTTAGATGTTTAAGGACTTAGGGGGTTGGGGGTTTAGGATGTCGGGGTTTGGGGTGTTAGGGAGTTACGGCTTAGGGTGTCAGAGTGTTAGGTTGTTGAGGCTTCGGGTTCTGGGTTTAGGGTGCGTAACCATGTGTGCGTGCCAAACAGCGCCGTCTGGCTCAATGTGAATGTTCGAAGAATGCTTTAAGATTTTACGGTGGGGTGCACTAGGCATCCGCCGATCTTTGTGGGTTAAAATACAAGGTTACTTTGTAAGAACTGCCAAGGCCCCCAACCGGCCAAGTATCTGCGACAGAACCCAGACAACTGCCTTGGTGGGTTTACAGCGCAGACAGCAACGGAGCCGGGAAGTCAAGAAACCGAAGCCCTATAAATCCCAAACCCTAAAGCCTAAACCCCAAACTCTAAACCCCAAAACCCTAGCCCCTAAGCCACTAGGAATTAAGGTTTAGAGTTTAGGGTTTGGGAATCAAAGCTCGAAGACTCTGAATACCCAACTGGCGAGCCTGGAACCCAGGAGGAGGTCCTTGCCCTTTGGGCGTCTCCTCCTGTGACAGGGTGTAGGTTGCATTGGGGTAATGTTAGGGTTGTATTGGGGTAATGTTGGGGTTGTATTACGGTTGTATTGGGGTAATATTGGGGTTGTATTGGGTTTAAGGATTCGGGACTTAGGTTTTTAGAGGTTCGAGGTTTAGGGGATTTAGGCTGTAGGGTTCAAGGGTTCCGGTACCACAATGGAGAATCAAACGGGAAAGACAAATGGACAACGAACTGGAAACTATGCCTGCGCACAGGTTGCATAACATTTCAGGTGCGTAGCTTTCCCCACCCTAGGCCTTAAGCTATCTATCTATGTACCTACCAGACATACTAGCCCTTGTCCCCATATAACCCCAATATAACCCTGATATTACCCCAATGGTTACCTACCTGGTAGCGTCAGGTCAGGGGTTTAGAGTTCAGGGATAAAGGCTTTATGGTTACTTCACAGCTACATAGGTGTATTTTGGGTTTAAGGTGTACCCTCCTCTAAACATACATGGAAGCTGACCCCTTTTTCAAGGGCAGCGTTTTTGCCAGGCTTTTTTGTGATTTCCCTAAACCCTCAACCGTAAACTCTAACCCTAAAACCTGATTCGCGTCAGTTTAGGGTTAGGCTTAGGGTTCTGGAGTCATGGAGGTTTCTGGGGCTGGGGTCTAGGGTTGAGGGGCTTCTACCCCATCAGTATCAGGGAAACGTAACAGGGCTCCACGTCTCTGTAGTGCCCCTAAACCCTAAACCCTACACCCTAAACAGGGCAATTTAGAATAATCTCAATTTCCACTGTAAGGCCATGTGGGTACTATTCCCTATATGAGCCCTGGAAAAATGTGTCGTATATCCCGTAATAGGTCCCCCCAAAAACCCTATATAGTCGCCTATAGGTCCCCCCAACCTAAATTTAGTCCGTAGCTCATATAAACTACCATACCATCTAGGATGAGGTCCGGTGATGTCGCTTTAAATAGCCCAGCCTCATCCCTAGAACTTGGGTACTGCCCCCTATCAGGAAGAATTTGATAATACTTATGGTTATATATATATAGCCATTAATAGGACCCCTAATATAGACTGTTACTGGGGGGGGGCAGTACCCAACCTAGAACCTAAACATGACAGTTTGGGATGGGGCAGATCCTGACTGCAAGCTTTAACCCGCAAAGGGTTTAGGGTTTAGGGGTTTAGTGGTTTAGGGTTTAGGGTTAGACCGCGAAATGTTTAGGGTTTAGTGCATAAAATTTCTGTAGCCTGCAGGTGATAATGCCCCACTTCCATCCAGCAACACAAAGTGAATTCTGCGAAATGGGCTTGAAGAACTGGGGATTAAAGGTCCAAGGGTGCATGTAGATTGTCACACCCTAAGGGTCCAAGGACACAGATAGTACCATTCATAATATAGTATTTGGGCCCTAAAGCCCCATTATTTGGGTCCTTGGACCCTTAGGGCAACAGGGTACAGTGTTCCGCCGTACAGCCGTAAAGGGTGCCCAACTGTTATAGGGCGGCATGTCGCCGGGCCACCTATCCAGACCCCTAGGAGGATCTAAAAATTAGGGTTTAGGGTTTAGGGTTTAGGGCCCTAAACCCTATATAGACCCATTATAGACCCTATATAATCCTTATATAATTTCCCATATGGTTCTAGGGGATCTAATTTTTAGATCCTTTTGGGGGTCTGGGTAGTACTGCAACAATGACGGCACGCCACTGTTGTTGTCGATTTCCTGGCTGGGAACCTACCCACCTGAAATTGTCTTAGAGTTGTTGACCCTCGAGCTCAGACACCCTCATGTAGGAGCCTAAGCAACGGCATTTCGGGATATGGCTGGCATACTACAATATAAACATAGGCTTTATAAGCTTTAAGGTATGAGGAGGAAATTTTACAAACCTATTCAGGCTTGCACATAAGATGCCCGGCCGCCAACTATGAGCTTCGCTAAACTCTATCTACGCTCGAAACCTTAACCCTAATCCCTAAACCCTAAACCCCCCCAACCCTCATCCCTGAATCCGAAATCCCTCAACCTCAACCCCTACCTGGACCCCCAAAAGTATGTAAAATAATGGCCTTTATGGCTATTATTGGGGGTTTAGGGCTATTATTCTACATACTTCTGGGGTTTAGGTACTCCTTGGCCCCAGAAGGTCGAACGTTTAGATTTCAAGGTCTGAGGCTTGGTAGTGTGGAGTTTAGGATTTAGGTTCCCGGTTTTGGGCTTAGTTTAGGTCAATCCCCCCTATAGTAATGGCTCCTTAAAATGGACTTAATAAGGCCTTAATATATCCACAATAGTCCCTTGTGGTACCCATTACTGGGTGGGGGATTGACCCAAGGCTTAGTGCATAGGGATCTGGAGTTTGGGTTTATAGGTCTACGGTGCAGGATATCCCAAACCCACCCTAAACCCTAAAGCCTAAACCCTAGGTCCAGAGATCCCTGGATCTTGAAATCCCTAAACTCCCAGATCACAAAGCAAGGCCTCCAGCGTTAAGATATATATATATATGTATATATCCATATGTACATATATATATATATAGATATTGTGGGGTTATATAAGGATAATAGAAAATGGAAGCTATTATTTAGGGTTTAGGGGTATATGTATATATATATATATACATACAAATACATGTCTGTATATATATATATTTATACATATATGTATATATATATATATGTATGTGTGTGTGTTGGGGTTCTATAGGGAGAATGGAAAACATGGAAACTACGATTTAGGGGTTTAGGGTTTAGAGATTAGGCCAAACCGGTTGGCTCAATCTCCGTCTCTCCTCCGAGATTTCAAAGACCGCCCCTTGTTCGAAGAGGGACTTTTTCCTGTAGCTGACAAACGTTGGATGAAGTAAATCTTACACAAGTAGAGACGGTTTAGGGTTTGGGGCTTGGGCTGGAAGAGCCCTTAGGGGCATAGGGTGCTATGGATTAGGGTTTAGGATGTAGGGGTTTAGGGTTGAAGGGTTTAGGGTGGTTGGGCGGTAGGATTCCATTGTCTTCTACAGCTCTACTTCAGGTGCCCTGCACTATGACTATATACGAGGAATCCAGGACAATAACATTGGCAATTTTTACAGGCCTTTTCAGTAGTATGGATTGCTGTCTGGCCTCAAGGTTAAGGATTCTACGTTTCAGGATCGTGGTGCGTGGGACACTCTAAGCCCTAAACCCGATTTCTTTCAACATGCCGAAGGTCAGTATACTCCGGAGACTGCAAAACTTCCCTTTTCCAACACAACTTGCAGGTTCACGTACGTCTTTACAGAGGCTTATGGGACTTAGTAAGTATTGATAGTCTGAATATATACCGATTTGGGGTCTGCTTGGACGGTCAGGGAGACTCAGTGCCCCTAGAAGCCATATGACAATTGCAGCTTTTCCCATTATTAAGCTTGATGAGTCCCACTGACTTTCCGCGTACCCTAGACTCCCTACCTAAACCCCAAAAGTATGTAAAATATTTGCCCTAAACCCTACAAATGATAGCCCAAAAGGCCATTATTCTACATACTTTTGGGGTTTAGGTAGACCATAAACCCTAAAACTTCCCTATAGGGCTCTTGGACTCTTGCTCTGGGCTTTGCCCAGAGCTATAGGGATCCTTGGTTTAGGGAGCTGCTACTCCCTGAGGGTCAAGGGACTCAAATAATAGGGTTTTACGGCCAAAATACTATAATCTGAATGGTATGTGAGACCTAAAGCCTTACAATTTGGGTCCTTGGACCCTTGGGGACTTTCTTGGTACAAGATAGGACCCTAGTTTTGGAAACCCATTTGAAGATAATAAGTCGTACACACCATCCGCCCCAAGCCCCATAAAGCCGTTCCAAATCTCTAAAGCGCGTGAAGCCGATCAGTTGGGCGCCTCAACCCTAAACCCTAAAAAACCCTAAGCCTTCAACCCTAAACCCTAAACCCCAAGCCCTCAACCCTAAACCCTAGGTTGTGTGGACTCTTACTTGGACGTTTTAAGAAGGCTAATCTTGGGAATAGCTGAGGCTAGTATGCAGCCCTAGACGTGATATTGTGGTGTCATAAGTAGGGGGGCAACCAATATCCAGAAACAATCTCCCAAATACTATAATCCTAATTCTAGGGACCCCCAAGAGAGTGTTCCTAGTTTCTTGAGAAATACCCAATACACTTGCTAAGTTGCCCTGACCATCCACCTAGCAGGTCAGGGGGGATTTCCCCTAAACCCTAAACTGATGTACCTACTGCCCGGAAACCCTAAAGGGCCGACGGACATCTAGATTAGGGTTCAGGGTTTAGGGGCTAAATATTCGTGTTTACCTGGAAAGCCAGTAGCCCATAACTATAATCAGCTTTCCCCCAGATTCCTACCACATGGTGTAAACTAGCGGGACATGTTGGATAACTAGGCTTTGAGGGTAGGGTGTAGGGCTCAGGGTTAAGAGGTACCAAACCCTATAAGCCCTAAACCCCGAAACCTGAAGCCTCCATCAGCAAGTGCGTCATAGGAGAGTCCAACCT
The DNA here is from genome assembly GCA_905231905.1 of Symbiodinium pilosum. Taxonomy (NCBI): domain Eukaryota; class Dinophyceae; order Suessiales; family Symbiodiniaceae; genus Symbiodinium; species Symbiodinium pilosum. The sequence goes on from CAJNIZ010009713.1 coordinate 75,704, forward strand.
AAGGACCTATCCTAAACCCCAAACGCCCTACACCCGAAACCCTGAACCCTAAACCCTAAACGTAACAGCCAGCTGAAATGCAGAAAAGGCTCTGATCCTGGCTCTCCTTTCAGCAGCGTCGGGTGTGGGGCTTAAGGGATAAGGGTCTGAGGTTTAGAGGTTAAGGGTTTAGGGTTTAGGGTTTAGGGTTTAGGGATTTACGGTTCCAGGTTTTAGGTGTTTTGTTCTTTGTCATGATGGCTGTCGCTCATGTTACCCTTTTTTGTAGTGCTTCTACAAGTATTTATGAGACTGGTATTACTGTTTTCTTCACTCAGTAACTGGACGCCTCTCACTATTCGTATATATCATACTATTCTTACAGTGGCTTCATGCTGCACCTGCATCTCAGCAGCTACGCAGATCACAACTCCAAGCTGGAGCAAGTATTGAGCAGGGCTCCCAACACCCCAAACCCTAAACCCTGAGCCCTAAACCAAAAATCCCACGCCCAAATTGTTTGCAGCAGAGCCCTTGAGCATAAGGTTGCTGCTTATGTAGTTTGGTCCTTTAAGGGTTGTTTATGACATAACGAAGGAGGACCTCACACCCTGTAGTAGTTGTAACTAGGAATAGAATAGGGGCCAAATTCCTCATTATCCCGTATAGCCACTATTATAGGGTGGGGGGTCCACCTAAGATGTACTCCATATTATGGAGACTCCATTTAGGTCACCTAACAGCAACCCAGTCTATCGTGAGCTAGCTGCAAAGCTTAACGAATTCCTGGGCTTCAGTTGTAGGGTTTGGATTTGGGCTTGAACGGGCAGCCATCATGGGTTTAGGGCTTAAGGGTTTAGGGTTTAGGGTTTAGGGCTTAGCGTTTAGGGGTGTAGACATACTCTATTCGTCCCCATGGCTTGTCATCTTACGCCCTATTTGAGCTATAGTCTTAACTCCTAGCATCCTTTTCAGTAACTCCTATAACACTCCCCCATATAACCCCCTTTAAGGAGTTTAGACTATACCCCCTACTTGAAGTTTAGACTTCTTCTTTGGTTTTAGGAAGGCTCCGCTGATGGACGGCTGTGGCCATCAGGCCGGGTCTTGTCGCCCTGCCTACCGCCAATGTCCTCTGCAAACTCTAAACCGTAAACCCTAAACCCTGAGCCCTAAGCCCTAAACCCTAAAAACAACATGAGTACATGTTAGTATCAACCCTCACCTCGACACCCTGGGTTCAAGGTATGGTGGAATTCTTTTTGCCCTTTCTACAAAACTTCACATAATATATAGCTGGACCATAAATAGGGGTAGAGACACCAAAATACTGGGTACAAAACTAAGCACTTTGCATGGGTAGTGATTCTTCACTTTGGGTAGCCCTCTCCCATCACCCCGAAACGCTGTCAGGTCGAGGGATTATGGCTTTGGATGTCCCATGCTGCCACTTTTTCGACACCGATAGTCCACAAGAACACACAGCCTACCTGGAAGATGGCGACCGCAATCAAAAAAAACTACATCCTCAAGCCTAATGCCATAACCAAAAATAACAACCTGGACCCCAAAAGTATGTAAAATAATTGCCTTTATGGCTATTTTATGGGTCAAGGGCTATTATTTACTTATTTTTACATACCTTTGGGGCTTAGGAACCAGTTTGGAGGCCCCTATAGAAGCATGAGACCTGAACCCCTACGCTTTGCCGCCTGCCCCTTCAAACCTAGTTTCTGAGGCTACTCTCTAAGCTTAGAAGTATGGGCCCCTAATATGGGCCCTTAGGCTCTTTAGGGGGATTTGGGGCCCTTAAGGGTACATACAGGGTAGATAGTAGGTAGTAGGGGCCCATGGTTTCAATTCTAGATACTTCGGCAACCCTGCATCCGAAGCCCAAATTCCTAACAGATTCCTAACCCCCAAGGCCCACCAGTTAGGGTTTAGGGTTGCAAAGGTCACAACATGGTCAGCACCCCTGAACCCTACATAGAAAGACAGTAACGCAGAATCATCGTCTACTTTCCCGTGGTGTCCTACCCCTTTGGGTGAAAGTAGCCCAATATCTTGGATAACTAGGCTTGCCATTTAAACAGTAACTTGCACGAAGCTGAAGTGCTCCTCCTCAGCAACCTGCGCAACGGCTTCAGTTAGCTTTGGATAAGCCCTCTGGGCAATTCTGGGGCAACAGGGGTCTCTTCAAGAGGCGCTCAAGGGTAGTATAATATAGAGAGATGCAGGATGTAAGGCTTAGGATTACCAACAACTGGTGGTCCAATTAAAGGTGTCACTATCACTCTAATATCTAGCAATACATAAGGGCACGCTGATACTTGAAGAAAATAAACAGCCCTGGCTCAGGAAGTAAGAGTTAAGGGAAGGATTCGGAAGGCATTGTCATGTTGAGAGCTAATGGTTTGGGACAAACATTTTTGGCACTTCTTACATTCTGCCTCTCATGGCACCCCACAATCTCAAAAAAAAGGGGCTCCAATCTATACACCACCCCAGGGGCGATGATCCTTGTGCTAGAGCAGTCGCCAGAGAGCGAATTTAAATATCAGCGCTTCACGAACACGATCCCTGCATTTTTCTTGCCTACTACACTGTGATGAAGAAAACCTGCGAGAACGCATACACGACCCTAAAGATATTTGGGGCTTTCTGGGAGAAGGTTTGGGCTTTGGGGGCTAAGGTTTGGGATCCCATTATGAGGGTCCAAGAGCCTTAGGGTAGGCATATGCCTTGGGTGGACGGTCCACCCAGTAATAGTGACTAAGAGGGATAATAAGGATGATGATATCAGGGTCCTCTTATATTCCTTTTATACCACAGTCACAGGATGGTGGATCCTCCTAATACATGCCTTTAAACACTCTTCACAAGTTGAATAAGACCGGAGCCCTTCACAAAATCCAAGCCCTGCAAGGCGAGCTGTAGTTTATGGATTTTATGAGCATCGTTCCATACTTTTACAGAAATCATCACATTCATTCTCCTCTGCCCACAAGCCCTGCAAACCTAGATTTAACCCCTAAGAACCTGTATAAACACCATCTCCATCTGGTTCCCGAGGCGATAAAAACCTGAAATCAACGCGAAAAGACAAGTTAACCAAAAGCTCACGGGCTCAAACTACCCTCACTATACTAACCCTAAACCCTAAACCCCAAACCCTGAACCCTAAACCCTACACCATTATACAGCCCCTGAAGTGACCTTGAGTAACCCTAAATGAGGCTCTTTCGACGAATAAAAATAGGAGGCCGCTGTTGGGTTCGGGCAAAGGGTTTAGGGTGTAGAGGGGCTACGATAACAGAAAGTGGTAAGAGATGAAAGGGAATGTAGACTATAGTTATGTGCCGTTGGCTTTCTTACCAAGCTATGTTCAATGACCAGTAATAAGCACCTGCCCCTTCGTAGATCCGCAAATCGGCCCCTTCATCTTGATTTGTTTAACCCACAAAGTCGCCTACCCTCTGCACAAACAATCATGAAAGCACATGTGAGCCGTAGTCTACACTCCTAGTATCCCCCTTAAGAACCCCCATAATACTCACTTGAATATTCCCTATATAACACCCCTGTGAGGAGCTTAGACTATAGCACATATAACCCCCTCTGAAGCGGACACTTCTCTGTAGAGCCCGTCTGGGCTTTCATGTTAGTTTGGGGAGTGTATATCACAGACGTAAGGCAGGGGCCACTGTAATTCAAACATTGAGAGTGTACTAAACTAAGCTATGTAAGAAGAATGAGGGCAAGACATGGGTAATCATTTACAGTAGGATGTTAGCTTAAGGTCCCCCCCCAATTGCAAGAGACATATACACTCAGCAAGACTCCTAAGGAACCTTACATGCACTCACCGAAAACCATGATGATAACAAAAACCGCAACCTTTGAACCCCGCGAACACTTGTAGCCTTGAACCCATCAACCCTTGAACCCACAAACCCTCAAACCCCTATACCCTAAGCCACTCACGCTCAAAAAACCTTGAACCCTAAACCCGAAGCCCTCAAACCCACCCTTAAACTCCTGAACCCGTAAACCCCTAAGAGCCAAAACTTCCAAACCCTTAAACTCCTAGACCCGCAAACTCCTGAACCCTCTAACTCCAAGCCTTAAACCCCTACGCACCCGAACCCTAAACCCTTAAAACCCCAAACCCTTACACCCCTAAACTCTTAAACCCGGAATCC
>CAJNIZ010009713.1:90578-106657 GCA_905231905.1 Symbiodinium pilosum
CTAAACCGTGAATCCTGAACCCTAAACCCTAACCTCTGTTTCCAGGCGTTTGGGTTCGCAGGGTCCTCCACCGCTGCTGTCCGCCGTTTGAGGCGCGGAAGGCCTAGGATCCTCAGTGCGACAAGTATGGGGAGTCAGGGTTTAGGGCTTCGCGCTAGGGTTTAGGGTTGCTTAGGGATTGTAAGGTTATGTAGGATTTAGTGTTCGGTTGTTTAGGGCTTAGCGAGTTATTTAGGGTGTAGCCTTTCAAGTTCAAGGGTCAGGGTGTAAGGGGGCATTCATTTGTTTTCAGGTTTGTTGGCCTCGTAGTAGAGCTTCGGGGTGTGTTTGACAAGCAGAGGACATGAGATCTCTTCAGGGCATTCAAGCGGGAATTTTACACCAGATTACCAGACAGCAAGTGTGTCTCCCGATTAGCCAAGATTCAAGGAGTAGCCACAGTTGTCGTGGGCTCTCCTACCTGCGCTGTAGTCTAAACTCCGAGTATCCCCCTTAATAACCTTTATAGTAGTCCCCTATATAATCCCCTATATAACCCCCTTTGAGGAGTTTAGGCTATAGCTCACCTGCTGGAGGTAGCCTCCGCGGCCGCCGCAGGCCTGCGCGCCACTGTACTGGTCTCAGCATCCCGACTCAAGCGGGCCTCCTCCTAATGGACTAGGGGCGTCATGTGACGGTCGCTGGCGTCAGGACTTGGAAACGCTGCGCATTATAAGTTAGGGAGTGCGACTCGGACAGTCCAGCTCGTTCAGCTCCAGCGGAAGCTCTACACGCTCAATTCGATGGCTCAGGAGCTCCAGTGCTCGTTGGTGTTGCTCTCAAGGAGGTCGGTGTCCTCCTACCCCCTGACACAATGCTCCCTCACTGTGGATGGAGGAAACCTTGCACAACCTTCCATGCCCAACACCCAAGGAAGTGGGTGGTGCTAGATCTTGTCTACCCGCTGTGGTTTCAACACTCATTGACCACAACGAGTTATCCCTAGTGGGAAACGACGAACCCACAACTACTCACACGATGCGTCCGCAATCTCCAACCAAAAGCCCTGATCGACAACAAGAAATACATTCCCGAACCCTTGACCCTAAATCTTATACAAAAACCCTAACCCTAAGGCTCAACAAAACAGCCCGAAGCCTTTCATAGCATGATCGTTGGGCCAAGAAACCTCAAATGTGAGTCCTTAGGGCCTTTGGTAGGTAACCCAGTAGTCCCCATCATTCCCCAATACTCCCTAAGCTTCCTTAAGATTCCCCAAGCCTCCCTAGTACCCTCCTCCCTTGAACCCCCCCCCCCTTAAGGATCCCATAATTTGGGATACAGCTTCAGAGGCTCAGGTATGGGACCCGATGATAGGGTCTCGGAATCTAAACTCTGCACTCCAAAACCCTGAGGCCAGAGGGTTTGGGGGATTTGGGGGTTTAGAGGCTTAGGGTCTTAGGGTTGTTGGGTTTAGGGCTTAGGGTTTTAAGGTTTTAGGGTTTAGGGCTTAGGGTTTTAGGGTTTGGGGCTTAAGGTCTTAGGGTTTAGGTTTAGGGGGTTGGGGGTCTAGAGCTTATGTCTGAGACTGTAAACAAGTACAGCTATGAGCGCTAGAGGCCGGACATTGCCTGCTTTGGGGCTTTGCGCGAGAGTAGAGCACCTCACCCTCGACCTTAAACCTCAGCAAAAACTGCCTCCAAAACCTACCTGGACCCCAAAAGTATGTAAAATAATAGCCTAAAGGCTATTATTACGGGTTTAGGGCTATTATTCTACATACTTTTGGGGTTTAGGTAGTGGCCCAAATAACAAGCTGTCTTAACCCAAGAGGGGTAGGAAACAGGGGAAAGTAGATAAAATCAATATGAACTACTGGCTGTTCTGCGTAGACTCTGAAGCCCCCAAACCCTCAAACCTAAGCCCCTAAATCCTAAAACCTTAAAATCCTAAGCCCTAAATCCAAAACCCCTAAACCTAAACCCTAAAACCTTAAGCCCTAAACCCTAAAACCTATGGTTGCCGAGGATCGATGGCTCCTTAAGCAGCACTGGCAGCAAAGCATCGAAGGGCCCTGGTAGATTTTAAGGTTTGGGTCGGAGGAGCATTGGGGTGTTGAGGGCTTTGGGGTACCTGAACCCCCAAAGTAGGTAAAATAATCGCCCAAAACCCTAAATAGCCCAAAAAGCAATTATTCTACGTTCCTTGGGGGTTTAGGTAATGAGTGTTTGAGGTTTGGAGGTTCCGCGGATTAAAGTTGGAATTAAGGTTTCACGTCTGGAGGCGTAGAATTGGGAAATAGTTTGGGTGTCAGGGCGTATGGGTTAGGATTTTATAGTTGAGGTCACAGAGTTAAGTGTGGGTTGAAGGGAATCCGACTTAGACATATTTGATTTGGGTTTCCGGGGGACGGTGTACCTCAAGATATATTCCGACCCGGGTTTCAAAGGAGAGTGTACCTAAACCCGCAAAAAAGAAATCAACAAACTTTGAATCAAATCCCCGAGCCCCACAGATTCTGCGCATGGGGGTTTTCATGAGTGGGACGTGTCTATATAAACCAAGAAGCGCCTGACTTTGGCAATGGAGCCCAAACATCTAGGTATTTTAGGGTTCAGGGTTTAGGATCAAAATAAAGTAAGGTTCCTATACTGGGAGTTCGTAGCATGGTGTGTGTTCATGGCCCTATATTATAGGTGCTCAGCATCCTTTTCCGGAGCCCTACGCCCTGATACCCTAAGCCCCCTGACTCCAGGCTATGCACCCCCCATATAAGCTAGAGGCCAAACTCCCTAAAGCAGGTTATGTAGGGGATTATATAGGAGAGTATGATGGGGCTCATCAACTGGCATACTAGGAGTTTGGACTACCTAAACCCCAAAAGTATCTGAAGTAATAGCCCTAAACCCATAATAACAGCCATAAAGGCCATTATTTTACATACTTTTGGGGTCCAGGTACAGCTCATCTAAACATACGGGGGATGAAGGGAATCGCGCACAACTCGGGTTCCTGAAAGTACTGTAACTACTAGCCCTATGGGCAAATTTAGCGTTTTGGGGTTTAGGGTATTTGTAGATATTTATATATGTGTGAACGGAATAATGCAAGCTTTCCTCCGGTCACCCCTAAACCTTTAGGCCTATAAACCATAAACGCTAGAGGGCTGGTTGGGTAGAACAGCTTCTCAACCCAACGCGCGACGGCTACACGCACTTGCCCCTTCGGCGAGTCTTAGGGGGTCTAGGGTTTAGGGTGCTTTCGGGTTTAGGGTCTTAAGGTCTCGCAGCTCAGCAAACAAAGGCCCCCAGCAATTAAAAGGACATGCCATGGGGGTTGCAATGATTCTTGGGGTCCCTATAAAAAGGAACCCATGCAAATACGACCCCAGCGAACAGCGGTCTAGGGTTTAGGTTACGGGGCTTAGGGTATAGGTTACATGGATTAGGGTCTAGTTTGATCTAGACACATGTGTATATATATATATACGTATCCATTGACGATATCACCAAAACAACAGCCCTTATATTGTATGTGTGCAAAATGTGGGTGTTGTCAAAATTATGGTCCCTTTTTGGGTACCCTAAATATTAGGTGCCGTATTATAATAAGGACCCAAGAAGGGACCATAATTTTGACAACCACCCATATGAATCATACATCCTGAACGAACATCCCTAACCTGAAGCTCAGCCAAGATGCCAAATGGCCTACAGCCTGCCCCCTCCACCCCCCAATGTAAGCTTCTGCAGGAACATGAGCTCCCTGCCCTCAACCCTAATACCCTAAACCCTAAACCCTAATCCCTAATCCCAGACCTTGAACAAAAGATACAAAATGGGAGCCTAGGGAAATGCTTCCCCGCAAGTAGATAATTTCTAGGTTCGGGTATATTAGGATAAGATCCCCACATGCCCCAAATAGTGTCTACTTCAGGGGGGTCTATACGCAGAGAATGCATCAGGATTATGGGTGGGTCGCCATAGCTAAGGAGTCAAGACTTCATCCAGCCAGCATTACCCTGTTCGGCGGATTTACGGGGTTGCTGTTAAGGATCCTTCCTTAAAAGCAACCCAGCTTAAGTTGTAACCTGGGCGTAACTTGAGTGTTATCTTGCCTGGGCTCAATGCAGCCTTCCAATTAGAGACCCCCGTGACTCGTTTTTAACCTCAACCGTAAAACCCTGAAACCCTCATACCTAAACACAAAACCCTGCAAAACCTAAAACCCCAAAATCGTAAAACCCCGAAACCTTCAAAATCCCAAACCCTAAAACCCTAAGACCTTTAAGCTAAGCCTTCCAGTTGTGGCTCCAGAAGGCAGCCGGGGGTGATCTTCGTCGGGCCGAGGCTTCGAAGCCACATGGCCGAAGCTTCCGCAAGGAGAGATACATCTAAGGAGTTTAAAGTTGGGATTAGGGTTTAGAGAGTTTAGGGGTTTCGAGAGCTTAGGGTTTATGGTTTAGAGAGTTTAGGGATTAGGGTTTGAAGAGTTTAGAGCTTAGAGTTTACTATTTAGGGTTTAGGGTTTGGGCTCAGGTTCAGGACTTCGGGCTTGAGATTCTGGGGGTACTGTAGGGGTCTGGTGTTTATAGGGCTCAGGAGATTAGGGTTTAGTATTTAGGGGAAACAGCTTCCAATATCTCGGTCAAGTTTGACAAAGGCGCAGGGTGTGGCATTGGCTGTCGGCAAGGCCTTAGACTAGGTTCCACGGCAGGACGTTGATCTTATTTGCGCGCTATCTGAAGTAGCTTTAATGGCTCATGGTTTGAGGTTGCATTTGGGTTTAGGAACCTTGTTGGGTTTAGGGTTTAGAGTTGCTCTGGGGTGTACCTAAACCCTAAAAAGTATGTAAAATAATAGCCCTAAACTCATAATAACAGCCATAAAGGCCATTATTTTACATACTTTTGGGGCCCAGGTATTCCTTTAATTATCCAACATTTCAGCAATCTGCTATGAAACTTGAAAAGGTTGGTTAGTTTTGTGCATGAGGCCTTGACCTTGGAGGCCCGCCTGAGCCTTCGAGCCAAGAGAACAATAAAGAAAACTGCTTGGTGGGTCAGGGGGGGTTAGGGTTTAGGGTTTAGGGTTTAGGGTGGCCTAGGAAGTATACCCATAACAGCTATAAGCTACATCAATAACCAACTGAAAGGAGGGTGGAATCCTAGGTTTCACTGAGTCTTTCTCATGGGGATACTGTCAAACGTCTGCAACTGCGCATTCCTGATTTCGGCTTTATATGCTAGAATCTTACAGTAAACGCATAATAATAAGGCTCAAAATCCAAAATCCCATTGTCAGGTTGTTTTCCTCAGGATCTTAGGTTTTGGTTTTGGGGTTCGGCTGTTAGGTTCCCAGAAGGCAAATAAAATTTCGGTACCCAATGCAATCATGGGTTTCGCCCCCCTCCTCCTCCTCCTCCTACTACTACTACTACTACTACTACGACGATGACGACTACTACTACCACAAACCCTAAACCCTAAACCCTGAACCCCAAGCGGGGTGAGGGTAGTAGGAAACTTAAGCCCTAAACTTGTTTTTGGTGCCAACACCGCTCTTCTGGGAAAGAGATGGTGGGAGGTTTCCAGCTATAAGTCCACTGCCGTCATCACTACCTGGACAAAAAGTATATGTAATAATTGCCTAATCTTTGGCTTTTGGCCATAGTTTCACCTACTTTTGGGGTTCAGGTATTGTCATGTTCTACGCTCGCCAAGTACCACTGGGCATAGAAAAAGAAATCCTGCACCCTATAAGCTCTAAACCCTCAACCCTAAACCCTTCACCGAGTCCTAAACTGCCAACCTGGACAAACTAAGATGGGCTATAGTCTGAACTCCTGGTATCCCCCTACATAAATGATTCCCTTTAAGGACTTGCAGACAGTAGCTCATATGGGAAAAGGTTCCTGAAAAAAGACTAGTGTCCCCTCAACGGGGGTCTATGGCATGGGCTTCCATCACTCAACCCTTAAACCGAAAAAAAAAAAAAATCAACACCTAAAACCTTCGTTGCATACCCTTGGCACGAGGGTTGCCATCTTCTGCGGGAACTCAAGGGTTTAGGAGTTGGGGTTTAGGAGTTGGGGTTTAGGATTCCGGGTTTGGGGTTTAGGGTTTCGAGTTTAAGGATTCGGGATTAGGAATCGGATTTAGGGCCCAACTCCCCAACTCCTGAGCTTCGAACAAACGCCCCACTACAGAAACCTAAAGGGGGGTTTACCAAGCTTGGGGCGTCCCCATGATAAGGATAGTGCAGTAGCTTAGTTCGGCCGCGCCTTGCAAAATACCACCAGACACGAAGCCCTGAAGTAGGAAGATTGCCCTAGAACCCACAAGTACCCAATTCTGAACCCAAGCAACCACAGATCGGACCTACATGGGTTTAGGGTTTAGGGGTTTAGGGTTTTAGGGGTTTAGGGTTTAGGCGTTTAGGGTTAAGCGTTGTTGGGAGTCCTGGGGTGAACCCTTTACCTGAAACTCCAAACCTAAGCTGTATAGCATATTCCCTGTTCCTACTTCACCACTATTGCTGAGCGGGGGGCCAAACCCTAAACCCTTAAAACCTACGTCCTAAACCCTCAAACCTTACACCCAAAACCCTACACCCTTAAACCCTGAAACCCTTAAACCCTGACACCCTGAAACCCTTAAACCCTGAAACCTTGAAAGCCTGAAACCCTGAAACCCTGAAAGCCTGAACCCTAAACCCCTAAACCATTAAACCCTAAACCCTTCAACCCTAAATCCTAAGTCCTAAATGAAACCTAAACCAAAAATCCTAAACCCTAAATCCAACACCCTAAGCCCTTAAACCCTAAAACCCAAAAATCGCGCAGGTTTTCTCCAACAAAAGAGCAAACTTTGGCTCAGCCTGGCGGACTGGCGAGCTTTTGGTGAAGCACAAGGCGATCTTAGGGTTTAAGGGTTTTAGGGTTTAGGGAGGGTTTAAAGGTTTTAGGGTTTGAGGTTTAGGGGCTTTAGGGTTTTAGGGTTTAAGGGTTAAAAGGCTTAAACCATTATGAGTTGAGGGTTTAAGGGCTTTGCTGTGTAGGGTTAAAGCTTTCAGGGCTTAGGGTTTAAGGCTTAGGCTTTAGAGTTAGGGGCTCAAGCTTCAAGAGTCGGTCCCATAAAGTATAAGTCTGACGTATACATCCCATAACTTTTCACTGTGGGACTTGCAACCATACTTATGACCCCTTTTTGCTTATGCATAAGGGCGCCCTCTCTGTCTGTAAGGGTATAGTTAAGAGTTGGGGTTTGGGGCTTTCAGTTGAGCATAGAGGAGGACGCTGACGTCTAGCGTCAAGGGTTCCGGCTTATCGAGTAGGGTTTAACGACTCAAGCTTCTGGATGTAGCAGTTGCCCTGAGGGTCCATGCAACCAATAATTTGGTACTTGGGATTTGGGTAATAGTAATTCTAATGCAGGCTGTGGGTAAGTATATCAGTACGGGGTACTTGGACCCTTCCCTAAGGCTCTTGGACCCTCATAATCGGATCCCACCAAAGCCTAATCCTTCCCCCAGAAAGCCCCAAATACTCATAGGAGCCTCAGGGTTAGGGTTATATCGCATGGGTGATTACCGAAATCATTCTTCGGGTCACTTCTTCATGCCTGTGGCTAGGGTGCCGGAGGGAGAAGATCTGCCTGGGGTTACGCAGAGCCTGGAAACTTGGAGGTTTCCGAAAATATGGGTACCGTTTTTGGGTGTCCCTGTGATAAGGACTATAGTATATTGGGGTCCCCCTATTTTGGGAATTGACTCAATTCTCTAACTTACAAGGAAGTCTTCTTGCAATCGCATGAGGCCAGTGCTCACCGTGCTGCACAACTCAAGCTTTAGGATTTGAAAAGTTTTTTTGTGTTTTGGGGCAATTGCAACAAATCCTCGTGAGGGCGTAGGTCGCGGGGTGGTTCCCAAAGGGTGTGTTTTGCACCACCTGTCCGCCGGTCCCGATCGGCAAACCTCCTACATCCTACGCCATTTCGGCGTAGGAACTGAGCTCAGACAATACAAACAACTTGACGTCGGCTTTCTAAACCTTAGACCCTCAACCCTAGACCCTAAAACCTCAATACTAAACCAAAACCCCACCTGGGAAACCCCAAAATCTCGCAGTACTCCCCAGTCAAGGCTAGAGTCCCTAAGCCCTGATGTAGACCTGTGTTTGGAGTACACACCCGAAAAAAGTATAGACTGTTGAGGTACAAATTGTTATAATCGGAACCCAGGAGCCCAAAAAGTATTAAAGTGTAGTACTCCAATATTGTATAGACCAGTGATTAAAACCCCCTCCCCTTAATCTTAAGGCGTAGTGCTTCCCCTTAATACGGATTTTAATACAAATCCTAATATTAAGGCCCTTAAAAGGAGGGGGGTTGTTAATCGCGGGTCTACATTAAGTTGTTGTGAGAAACCCTGTATGACCCTAAACCCTAAACCCTAATTCGTGGCAACCCTTGAAGCATGACGACCACACCCCACTTGCAAAGAAAAAAGTGAAAAGACCTTGTTAGGGTCTATAAGGTTTTGTGTTTTGCAAAGTGTCTTTTAGAAGGTTCAGGGCGGTTTAGATTTTCTTGACGAAGCTCGAGCTATGCCGGCTCCCGTACAAAACTTGCGCCTTGTTGGACTTCTGCATGAGATTTTCCATAAATACGCGCCCCCTTCATCTACCCCCAACAAGCTGCAAACCCTCTTTATAGGGACCCTCCTCAAGAATCACACATGTCGCCGTAGATCCCTATATGAGAAACCCCACATTGGTTAGGGGTTTCAAAGTTTTTGGCTCAGGGTTTAGGGTTTAGGGTTTCTGGTGTAGGTTTCAGGGTTAAGGCTTAGGCCTCAGTGGCGGCCTCAGGGTCCTAAACCCTAAGCCCTAAACCCTTTTGGCAGCATTCTGTCGGTTTCCCTCAGGGAGACATGACACAGGAGAGCCTAAGCCTCTCCCCTACCAACTAGGACTCCCGCCACTCCCCAACTGAGGGCGTAGGGCTCAGGGTTTAGGGCTTAGCGTTCAGGGTTTAGGGCGTAGGGTTGTAAAATACACCCCAAATAGGGATAGCATTAAGGGGAGGTGTGACTGATTGAGACACTTTAGTTCCATAATCCCGGAATTCACAGGTGGAGGGTGGGAGGATGTTATACTAAGAGGGCTTTGGCAACACCAACCCCAAACATACGTAAAGAGTCCTCATTTTGTGGCTTGGGTAATCCAAGCCCCCTATTCAACTATGGTGACTCTCTCAGTAAAGTGCCTTTCTCAGGGAACCAAAGCCAACACAGAAGGGATTTTGGGAGTTGTCCCTTTCCCCTGAGAGCTACCCAGAGGAACCTAGACCTCGAAAAAAAAAGGTGAAGACATCAAAATCTTACCCTGAAGCCTAAACCCTAAGCTCCAAAACCGTGTACATTGGTCACTCTCTATCAAGCCGGCGTGTCTTTTGCTATGCGCGATGCTTAGTCGTGGAAGCGCTGGTCTCATAACTTTTTAGCTGGGCTTACTCTCCAGTTCTTAGGTTTAAGGCCGAAGGTTCAGCATTAAAGCAAGGTTGGGGGTGTAGGGATTCTTGGGTTTAGTTTGCCTGGTCTCCTTGATTGCAGGGGTACTCTGCCAAAATTTGATCCTGAATCCCAGATGAAGCTTCTGAATTGAAGGTTTAGGGCTTTCTCTACTCTGCAAAAAGGGTTCGGCGTACGGAATCGATAGTCACCGGAACTGCCTCAGAATCAAACTCTGAACCACCTTGCAACATGGTAGTTTCTCAAAAATAGGGGGACCACAATATAAACCCTAAACCCTGAACCCCTAAACCCTAAACCCCAAACCCTAAACCCAACACTCTGATAGGGACCCTGAAAAAGGTACCCCTAATTTGGGGGAACCCTCAACATCTGACTCCATCCATCATGAAATTGGCTAGATACTGTAAGGGGCCTCCCAAATGCTCAGAATGCTGAGGACCTGTGAGACTTGAGGTTTAGGGTTTGGGGTCAGGGTTTAGGATTTAGGATGTAGGTTTTGGGGTTTAGGGTTTAGGATACAGGCTCTAGGGTTTAAGATTTAGGCTTCAGGATTTAGGGTTTAGGCCTTGAAGTTCCAGAGTGAGAGTTTAGGCGTGTCTTTCAAGGCTTAGGGTTAAGGAGGGGGATGAAACCTAAATGAGGCATCCTAAAACATCCTACATTCGCCCTTTGTAAACATCAAGTGCACGCCCTAAAGCCTTAAACCCCAAGCCCCACACCCCAACAGCCAAACTCCTAGATTGCAAACACGCGGCGCGGCCTGTATCTGGGTTTCTATGGCATTCAGTCTATGCTGAGGTCTACAAGCTCAGGTTTAGGGCTTCGAATTTATAGTCCCCCTTAAGTAGAGAGAATATGGGGTATATGGGTATCTTGCTATAATGTACTCAAAGCCATATTCTATCTACTTAACGGGGACAAAAGGTTTGTTAAGACCAAGTCCACGACAAGCTGACATCAGCTAGCTCGCACTAAGGGCATCAGGGAAGGTCCTGAAGCCATGCGTAGATACGAGGATTTCTCCAAAGTGGAGGTACCTTGAAAAGGGATTGTAAGCTGATATATGGGTGTCCTGATGAGGCGTGGGCTTCGAGTTTAGGATTCAAGGGTTTAGGGTTCGTAAGGCACACAGGACGCGTTGAAGAACGCTGTCAATTACTGGGGTACAAGGGGTGGTGCAAGATTTCCTCCATCCAATTAGGTCTACATGAGCTCTCTTTCTCGCGCAGGCTCCCCTGACAGGAGCCATTGATCTGCACACATCCAGGCGCCAAGATTTCTGGCGGCCCGGGCACATCTTTAACTCCCAGGTTTGTGGTTTAGCGTCCAACCCTAAACCCTAAACCCTGCTGGACCACCCTAAGGCTCTTGGACCCTCATAATGGGATCCCAAACCTTAGCCCCCAAAGCCCAAGGGTTTAGGGTTTAGGGTTTAGGGTTGGTTTAGGGTGTAGGGTTTAGGGTTTAGGGTTTGGTTTAAGCCTTCCCCCTGAAAGCCCCAAATAGTCATAGGAGCCTCTGGGTAATATGAACTTCCCTACAAAGACTAGTACTTCGTCTTTAAATAGAACCCGCGTCCCTAACGGTCCAAGTACCTAATAATCATATACTTACCCAAAACCTGTACTATAGTTACTATTGCCCTAAACCCAAGTACCTCATTATTGGGTACTTGGACCTTCTGGGTGTGAGCTCATATCAAATTCCATCTTTCTTGTCGGAAATGTAAACTGCGAAAAGTGCACTGCAGGCTCTACAATTCCCCCTAACCCGACCTGAACCCCGAAGTATGTAAAATAATGGCCCTTAGGGTTATCTTTAGGGGTTTTGGGCTACCATTTTACCTACTTTGGGTGTTTAGGTACACCATACACCCTTTAGGGGTTAGGGCTTCGGGCTTAGGAGGTTTAATCCCTATAAGCCCTACCCATAGGCTGTCGGACTCCAAAAACACATGGTATCCCAAAACTTCATCCCATTCCCAAGCCCAATCCTTCCCGAAGCCCAACATAATGCTCCAGGCCCTACACAAACCCCAAAAGTATGTAACATAATAGCCCTAAACCCATAATAACAGCCATAAAGGCCATTAGTTTACAGACTTTTGGGGTCCAGGTAACGCTTGAGTTGCTGAAGATCAAAGGGTTTAGGGCGTAGAAAACCCTAATTAGACCCCTACCTTGGACCCAAAGACCCTCAGCTTTGCGATTCATATGAGCTATACGCTCAACCCCTAGCATCCCCCCTTAATAGCCCCTAGAATGCTCCTCTATATAATCCCCTATCTAACACCCCTTAAGAAGTTTAGACTATGGCTCATATAAGAACTTCTACTGTAGTCCTAGAACTGCAGGTCTTTCGGCCTAAGCAGCCCTGGTAGTTCAATTTGTTTAGGAGTTCTTGTGTTTCTTGGCATGACTAGCATACACCTCCCTCCCCCACCCCCCTCACCACCCCCGCAAAAAAAAGAGCCCTAAATAATCAACATATATGTGCACTACGGTATTCCCTAAACCCTAAGGATCCAGGCTTTGGGGTTTACGAGTTGAGTTCGAGTGTCTTCCCCCCCGCACTTTTGTTGCAAGCAGAACTAGATAAGCTTAATTTATCAGGCGACAAGATATACGGAAGTCTGAAAAAAAAACGGCGCGCCCCCTTAATTAGGCAAGGACATACCGATGACGTAGTTTAATAGGGTTCGGGGTTTTGGGCTTAGTACAGGGTTGAAGGCGCTGCGCTCGCCGACAATAACATGGAATTCTAAATGGGGCCTCTCCTACATATACGAAAGGGAGTTTGGTACCCCCAACTTGCCAACCTCCAGAATTCGGACCCGATAATTTGGGTACTGCCGCCCCTCAGTAACAGTTGCACAATAATTATAATATGGGTATATATAGCCCTTAGTAGGACCCCTAATATAGACTGTTACTGGGTGGGGGCAGTACCCAACCTATAATCATCATATGATGCTCATAGGGTCCTAATTTCGAGGTTGGGCTTACCAAAACCCCGTCATTGACACAGACTGCTTTCCTCCAAGCTCTAGGCCTTAAACCCTGCATCCTGGCCGAACACCCTGGAACCCAACACTCCCGGAAACTAACATGGAAGCCCAAAAAGGGCCCTATAAAGACTACAGTTTTTCTAAACAGGGGTCTATATGGGTTTCCATGTTAGTTTGGGGGAGTGTAAACCAACCCTAAACCCTACACCCTGACCCTGAAAATTCGGCGCTATAACGCGCAGCGGCGAAGCTCAGACACTGAAAGTGGCGAGGATATTGCCTGAATGGGGGACTAGGGTCTAGGGTGTGGGATTTTGGATTCAGGGTTTTAGGGTTTAGGGCTTAGGGTTTGGGGTTTAGGGTCTAGGGTTAAGATTAAATGAATAGTTTCCCTGAATAAGGGTCCCTCAAAAATGGACCCCAATACAGAGCATTAGCCTTAGTATAGGGACCCCAAAATTGTACCCGTACATTTGGGACATACAACTATTAGTTCCCATAATATCGGTACATAGTAAATACCTGAACCCCCAAAGAAGGTCAAATAATAGCCCAACCCCCCTGAAACGGCCCCAAAGGCCATAATTCCACATACTTTGGGGGGGTTTAGGTAGTAGAGTTTACTTTATCACAGTGATTAAAAACCCTAACAGCTACCAAGCCAAGTCCCGAGTATACCCCTCAGGGTACCTGGAGTTTTTGGAACTGCGGCCCTGCAGCCCTACCACCGTTGAATGGGGCAGCCAATCTTTTCAGGGTTCCTGCAGAGTATAGGGGTTAGGGCTTAGGGGTTCAAGGTGTTGGGGTGCTGCAAATTTAGGGTTGGAAGGTGTGTAGCCTTTTAAGGAGAGGGCTCTTCAACATCCAAAGACCCAAAGGGTCCATATATACAACTATTAGGGAATTAGGCCCCACAATACCATACTATAGAAGGAATTATGGGTCCCAATTCCCTAATGCTTGTATATGTCAACACCCTAAACCCTAAACCCCTGAACCCTAAACCCTAAACCCCTGAACCCTAAACCCTAAACCCTTCGGCGATCCCTGACCCTCGCCATCATCGCCAAAGCTCCGCCAGGGCTTAGGAAACCTTTAGCTGCAGACAGTTGCCTTCCTCAGAATAAGAACCCCCACCTTAAGACTCCTATGACTATTTGGGGCTTTCTGAGGGAAGGTTTGGGCTTTGGGGGCTAAGGTTTGGGATCTCATTATGAGGGTCCAAGAGCCTTAGGGCACACCCTAAACCCTAAACCTCTAAACCGTAAACCCTAAACCCCTACATCCTAGACCCCTAAACCCCCACCAAAACATCTCAGGGCTTAGCAGCTGCCAGTCAATTGCTCGCATTGTACTGCTTTTTGTTTGTGGTGTATCCGCTTTCTGGCGTGCGGCAAGCAGCCACGCGATTTCGCCCTAAACCCTAAACCCTAAACCCTAAACCCTAAACGGTTTAGGGTTTTCATTCTGGAGTGTTTGATGCGCTCTGGACTCAAGATCCTGCTGCTGTTCTCGGGGTCTTTCTGTAGAAAGGCCACTGGAAGGATATGTTGAAAACAAAAGGTACCCAGAGGGTCCACATATACAACCGTTAGGGAATTGGGACCCATAATTCCTTCTATAGTATGGTATTTTGGGGCCTAATTCCCTAATAGTTGTATATATGGACCCTCTGGGGTAATTGTGATGCCTACATTACGTAGCCTCATCCGTCTGAACATGAACCTTTCTATGTACTGCCTACTAGCCCACTATTCTTGCAACTGGGCTTCAAGGGCTCCAAACCCTAATCCTACACCCTAAACCTAAACCCTAAATCCTAAACCCTAAACCTAAACCCTAAATCCTAAGCCCTAAACCTAAACCCTGAACCCAACACCCTAAACCTAAACTCTAAGCCTAAATCCGAAATCCTGGGATGACGGCGCAAGAAGGGCGCTCTGCCTGGAGAAATTCAACATGCAAGGTTGTGTATATGTGAGCTACAGTGGAAAACTCCCGAAAAAAGGGTAATAGAGGGGATTATACATGAGAGTATTACAAGGGTTTTTAAGGGGGATACTATAGCTCATATTAAGCTGTCTTTGTTGGGTATCCTATACGGTATCTACGGGAGGAAAAATATGTGATAGAATTGGGAAGCCAACAAGCAGAAATTCGACCACTCCCCGCTTAGCCCCAATGCCTAAACTCTGAAACCCAAATCCTGAACCTCAAACCCCAAGCCGTCAAACCTCTACCTGGATTTTAATAGTACAGGCACAACGGCCCAAACTCCCCAAAACTAGTCAGAAGGAGGTGTTTTCTACATTCTTTCACGAAGCCTAACCCCTAAACCATGACCCATGCGCCTGCAAGCCCCGCGTCGCATCGAGTAGCAGCACCCATCCCTAGCACGAGCGCTTGCATTGTAGTTATTTTGCAGCTGCAAGGCCCGGGTTTAGGGTTTAGAGTTTGCTGTCGGTTTCAGGGTTTGGGGTTAGGTGCTGCTGCTGTAGCAGTACGTATCGTACGAATAATTGAAGCAACCACTGCCGAATTGGCTCTCTGCACTGTGACTACTATCAGAACACTGAGACCACTCGTATCACAAACTGCACAAGTTCCATTGTAGCTCTGATTACAACTGTACTACATCCGCTGCCCTCATAGCCATGGCGGGTGCGGGTGGGCATCTTCTAAGGAAGCTCGCATGGAATACGTGCTGACAGAAGTACTTACAATATTCGACGTTGAGTTTAGCAAGTTTACTCAACAAGGTTTGTGGGAAACACAAATTACATTCGACAATGGTCATGAATATGGCCACATAAACCCGAAACCTTACACGCGGCTCTAGGTAGTGGAGGGAACCCATTC
This sequence comes from Symbiodinium pilosum, assembly GCA_905231905.1. NCBI lineage: Eukaryota > Dinophyceae > Suessiales > Symbiodiniaceae > Symbiodinium > Symbiodinium pilosum. Next base: position 105,957 of record CAJNIZ010009713.1, read on the forward strand.
AATTAGGATTCTACATCACAGGGATCCATTCAAGGTTCTACCAAGGGCATTTACAGAAGTTCCTTGATGTTGTCTGGGACTGGGAGGCAAGGCTGCTTTGGCAAAACTCTAAAATCCCCCAAACGCAAAACGCCTAAAACCTAAATCCTTAAAACCAACACCCTGAAAACAGAAGTGTCAAGAGCAGCCATGAAGAGAGTTGTAGGCCTCGGAGGTTTTGGATTGCAAAGCCTGTAGCTCTTTTTAGGGTTTGGGGCTTAGAGGGGACTAGGGCTAGGGGTTTGCTGAACTGAGTGCTGAGGGTTTACCAGCAAGTCAATGGAACCACGGATACCCTAAACCCTATGAACCCTATAGCTCCCCTTAAGTAGATAGAATATGGCTTTGGGTATATTATAAGGAGATCCCCATATATCCCATATTCTCTCTACTTAAGGCGGACTATAAACCCTAAACCTACAACCTAAACTTCAATCCCAGACCCTAAACCTTAACCCCTGGACCCTAATTACTTAGAGGCTCCGGGGACTTAGCAACCAGATTGCAAATGGAGCTACAATCTGCAGTTGAGGGTGTAGGGTTATGATCAGGCCATCCGAAATACAGGAAACTTATAACCCCAGGTATAACATACCTACTAAGTCCCGCGGGCCTTTAGTAAGTGAGTCCCTAAACTCTAAATCTTAAGTCCTAAACCCTAA
>CAJNIZ010009714.1:0-13037 GCA_905231905.1 Symbiodinium pilosum
CGGTCGAGCACGCCGCCGTGGCCTTCGATCAGGGTGCCGTAGTCGCGGACGCCGCGGTCGCGTTTGATGGCGCTCATGGTCATTGCGCCGGCGAAGCCCATCACCGAGATCAGCATCGACGTGATGCCGGCGTGCCAGAGCTGGTGGTAGGGGGCGAACGCGCCCAGCAGCATGCCCAGCAGGCCGGTCGTGGCGGCGCCGCCCAGGAAGCCTTCCCAGGTACGGCTGCTGTTGATCTCCGGGGCGATGATGTTCTTGCCGTACAGCCGGCTCCACGCGAACTGCACTGCCTCGGAGAGGATCACCATGGTCACAAAGAAGAACAGCAGCCGGGCGGTGTCGCCCTGGTCGAGCGGGTCGAGCGCGCCCTCCTTCGACTTCAGGTACAAGAGCGCCGGCGCGAAGCTCAGGCAGTACACGCAGATCAACAGGCCGGACTGGATCTTCGCCACCCGCTCTAAAAACCGCCGCGGGTCGCCGGCGATCGCCACCCGCAGCGGGATGAACAGGAACGCGTACACGGGGATGAACACGCTGTACAGTTTGTAGTTGTCGTAGGCGACCAGCACGTACTGCAGCGGCGCGAACAGGAAGAACACCCAGAACAGCGCACGGTGGTCCGACAGGCGGGTCGGCGTGAGCGTGATGAACTCGCGGAGCGCCCAGAAGCTGAGCCCGAAGAAGACAAACACGGTCAGCGGCCGGCTGAGGAACGCCACCGGCAGCAGGCAGCAGATAATCCACCACGCGCGCAGCCGCCCGTTGAACGCCTCGACCGCGGCGGGGTTGAGGCCCAGGTTCGGCTGTCGCTGCAGCACGCGGCCGATCAGCGTGGCGATGGCCAGCAGCGTGACCACGGTCGCGGCGAGGGCCCAGTTGTAGGGATCCATGGCTAGTTCAACTCTGACTCGTAGGTTTCAACCAACAGTCGATTGGGGATTGCAGGTTTCGGATTGCGGATTCACTACGAGCAGAATTCGCCCTGGTGCAATCCCAAATCCCCAATCCGCAATCTCCCTTATTCTTCGTCGACATCAAAGCGGCTCAGCTTCATCACGGCGTCGCGGGCGCGGGCGAGGAAGTCGTTCTTGCCCTCGCCGTCCTCCAACCACATCGGCGGGCCGAAGGTGCAGCTGGAGAGCAGCGGCACGGGCAGGTACTCGTCGCGCGGCAGCACGCGGTTCATGTTGTTCAGGTAGACCGGCACCAGCTCCAGGTCGGGGCGTTTCTTGGCGAGGTAATACAGCCCGCTCTTGAACTCGCCGACCCGCTCGCCCGACTGCCGCCCGCCCTCGGGGAACAGGATCACGGAGAACTCGTGCCCCATCTGGTCGAGCATCAGCTGCACCGGGCTCTGGTGCACCTTGATCGCCTTGCGGTCGATCAGCATCGCGTTGTAGACCTTCGCCAGCCGGGGGCGGATCCAGCCCTTGCTCCAGTAGTCCTTGGCGGCGACCGGGCGGGTCAGGCGGCGGACCTTGTGGGGCAGGGCGGACCAGACCAGGATCACGTCGATGTGGCTGGTGTGGTTGGCGAAGTAGACCCGCTGGCAGGTGTCCGGCTGGCAGTCGACCCAGCGCACGCTCACGCCGCTGAGGAAGCGTGCCAGCAAAGTGAGCGCAGTCTCGGTGATCATCAGGGAGGGTCGCAGCGGCCGTGCCGTGACGGGCAGGGCCCAAACCGGCGCCGCCGCGGGGGCCGGCGCCAACAGAATACGGGCCGATCCGCGCCGGCCCGCTGCCCCTATTATGACCGCTCGGAGCCCCGGCTACGAGTGGCTGTTTTGCAGCTCGAGAACGGGCTCTGGGGCGGCTACCCGGACCGGCTCGCGGCCCGTTTTCTGCTGCAACAGATCTTCCAGCAGCCCCTCGTACCCGCTGACCATCGCCTGCAGCGACCAGTCCGACACGACCAGCTCGCGCCCGGCCGCGCCGAGCTGCTTGGCGTGCAGCGGGTTGTCCAGCAGTTCCAGTACGGCCGCGGCGAACGCGTCGGCGTCGCCAGCGGGGCAGAGGGCGCCGGTCTGGCCGGGGATGACGGTCTCGCCGACGGAGCCGACGTCGGTAGCCACCACGGGCTTGCCGCAGCTCATCGCCTCGAGGATCGACACCGGGTTGGCCTCGTTGTGCGAGGTCAGCGCGAGCACGTCGATCGCGCCGAGCACCTCCGGGATGTCGGCCCGCGAACCGAGGAACGTAACCGCGTCGTTCAGGTCGAGCCGCGCGCGGAGCGACTCCAGCTCACCGCGGCGGGGGCCGTCGCCGATGATCAGGAAGCGGGCGTCGGAGATCTCGCCGCGCACCCGGCGGGCGACCTCGAGGAACATCTCGTGGTTCTTCTCCGGCCGCAGCGCGGCCAGGATGCCGACCACCGGCGCCGTCGGCCCAACACCGACGGCCGCCCGCGCCGCGACCGGGTCGGGCACGGGAGCGAAGCGGTCGGTGTCGACGCCGTTGGGGATGACGTGGACCTTCTCGGCGGGGAAGCGCTCGCCCTCGACCAGGTGCACGCCGTGGGGCCTAGCGCAGGCGATGAACGCGTCGGTCAGCGGGGTGAGCATCCGGTTCAGCCGGCCGACGCCGTCGGGCCAGCCGGTGCTGTGCAGCGCGCTGGCCACCACCGGCACGCCGGCCAGCCGGGCGGCCAGCCGGCCCCAGAACATCTTGTCGCCGGCGCCCACGGTCACCACCGCATCCGCTTGGCGGGACCGCATCAGGTCAGACAGCCGGAAGAGCACGGCGGCGTCGTACTTGGACTTCAGCAGCCCCGAGTGCACCGGCAGCTCGCGAGCGATCTCTTCGCCCAGCGGACCGGGTTCCTTGAGGCAGACGATCTCCGGCGCGAACCGCCGCCGGTCGAGGCCGCGGACCAGGTTGACCAGCAGCACCTCGGCGCCGCCGACCGGCATGCTGGTCTGCAGGAACATTACGCGGAGTGGACGGTCGTTCTCAATCATGACGCCACCGAGGGGTTGCGATGAAGGCGGTTAAACGGCGCCCGCGCCAGGTAGCCGCGCGACACCGAGGTCAGCAGCCGCTTCTCCTGCGCGTCGACCAGCAGGTCGGTGAACAGCACCCCAACGCCCGCCGCCAGCAGCAGCGGGAGGGTGGTGGTCAGGCCGCCGGCAAGTGCGAGCGGGCTAAGGCCGCAGACGAACAGGCCGGGCGACACCCGCATGCCGACGCGGTGGTTGACCCACAGCTGGATAGCGAAGGCGATGAGCGTGGCGACAGCGGTCGCCACGACGGCGCCCAGCAGGCCCATCCGCGGCAGCAGCACCAGGTTCAGGCCGACGTTGGCGAGCAGGCCGGTGGCCAGCGGCCAGGCGGCGCGGCGAGACTTTTCGGCGCACCAGACGTAGGTCTGCGACACCAGCAGCATGCCGAACCACACGCAGGTGGCCAGCGTCCACGGCGCGACGGCGCGGCCGTCGGCGTAGCGGCCCTCCAGCACCCAGCCGAACAGCAGCGGGTTGCAGGCCAGCACCACGGCGCCGGCGGCCAGCATGACCAGCGGGGCGAGCTTGAGCGTTAGGTTCAGCTGGTCGGAGACCGCGCCGCGGCGGCCGGCCTCCCAGTCGTGGCTGAGGTGCGGCGTCATGGCGCCGACTAGCAGGTTGGCGATCGACACCAGCAGCATCGGCACCAGCGCGCTGGCGTGGTAATTGCCGACCTGAGCGAGCGCCTCGTCGGCCGTGAAGGCGCCGCAGTGCACGATCATGTAGCGGTCGATCACGGCGAACAGGTTGCTGAGCAGGTTGGTCACCCAGACCCACACCGCGAACCGCATCAGCGGCGGCCAGAACTGCCGGTGCGGCAGGCCGGGCGCGGCGTCGGGCGCGGCCTCGGCGCGGGACGCCGACCAGGCCAGCACGCCGAGCGAGGTCGCCAGGCACCCCGCCCCGTAGGCCACGATCACGCTCAGCGCGTCCGCCCGCCAGAACCGGATCAGCGACAACGCGCCCGCCGCGAACAGCATGCTCTGGCAGAAGTACATCACCGAGACCACGCGGAACAACCGCAGGCCGGCGAACACGGCCTCTAGGAAGTGCATCAGGATCACCACGGCCAGGGATGCCGCGACGGCCGTCATCATCAGCGTCTGGTTGGGCTCGCCGAACACCAGCCCGGCGAACTGCCCGCGGAACGCCAGCAGCGTCGCCACGGCGACCGCCGCGAGTCCGAACGTCCAAGCCGCGGTGCGTCGGAGGAACATCCACAGCATGCCGTCCTCGCGGTACCGCGTCAGGTACCGCCCGAACGACCCCGGCAGCCCCAGCACCGCCAGCGGCGCGGCAAGCAGCAGGAACCCGTAGGCCATCTCCCAGTGCCCCAGCGACTCGGCGTCGAGCCAGCGGCAAAACAGGATCCCGCGTCCGAAGCCGACCGACCGCTGCACCACCGCCACGGCCAGCAGGATCAGGATGCTGGACGACAGCGTGTCCGGCCGCAGCGGGCCGCGTTTCGGTTTGTCCGTGGGCGTGCTAATTGGGGGCCCCCGTCGTCGCCGGCGCGGCGCCGGCCTGGTAGTCGCCCGGGTCGAAGTCGTCGACATCGAGCTTGCGGGGGTCGATGGTCAGCCAGTTCTTCAGCCGGATCAGCTCCGGGTCGGCGTGGATCCGGCGGATATGGAACGCGTCGTCCCCCGGCCAGTTGTACGCGCCGTACGCGGAGCAGACGCCGCGGAAGCCGGCCTGGCGGGCGATGCGGAACGCGTGCGGGCTCATGTTGGCGTGCAGTCCGAACGGGAACGCGAAGTAGTCGATCGATCGGCCGAGCTTGTCCTCGAGGTCCGCCTTGGAGCCCGCGATCTCGTTGTGCAGCAGGCCCGGGTCGTGGATTCGCCCCAGGTCGGCGTGGCTCCGGGTGTGGGCGCCGATCTCGACGCCCGCGTCGGCCAGCGAGCGGATCTCCGCCAGCGAGTTGGGCCGCAGTGCCACGCCGTTCTGGACGTCGTGGCCGAACGGCTGGCCGTTGAGCACGTGGTCGGTCGACACGAAGTAGGTGAACGGCAGCTTTTTCCGCAGCAGGAGCGGCAGGGCGAAGTCGCAGTTGTCGGCGTAGCCGTCGTCGAACGTGAGGCAGACCGACGGCCACTTGTTCTGTCCCGCGGCGATGCGGCGTTGGGCCTCGGCGAGCGAGATCACGTCGTAGTGCTCGGCGATCCACTCGACCTGCTGCTCGAAGTCGCCGCACGACATGGTCCAGTCGTTCGGCGAGCTGTCGGCGACACGGTGGTAGAACAGGACCCTGATCGGCTCGAGCTGGTGCGCAGCCCGGTCAACCGCCGCGCGGCGGCGGGCCGGCAACGACGCCATGTAGTAGCAACCGAGCAGCAGTTCTTTCCAGTACGGCAACGTGCTGAACCTTCGGGATGGTGGTGGACTTACTTGCGGGCGCCCTGGAGCCCGCTCTTCAGCAGGCCCCGGAACGAGTCCGCGGCCCGGTTCGCCTGGGCACGCAGCCTGGCCGAAGCGCGGGGCGCCGCGGCGCGGCGGCGGAGGGTCGCCTGTGGCTCGGCCCGCCAGTGGGCCTTGTAGGGCTCGTCGCCGCGGAGGAAGTCGAAGGTCGCGCGCCCTTGCTCCATGGCGTGCTTGAGCGTGGCGATGGTGGACAGGCGGCCCGGCTCGTCGTCCAGCCGGTCCGGGGCGACGCCGCCCTGGTACGCGTAGATCGTGTCCGGGCCGGCGAAGTGGTACTCAACCGCGGCCGGCGCGCCCTGCAACTCCAGCCAGGAGATACGCAGCTGGTCCTTTGCGAGCAGCGTGCGGGACAACTCCTCGTGGAACGCGCTGAACCGGGGTGAAGCAAAGCAGCCGGGCTCGCCCAGGCTGATCCGCCGCCGCTGGTGCAGGTCGACCAGGATCGGCCACGCCTGCTCAAGGTCGGCGGCGTTCTCTACGGGGCGCCACGCGCACTCATCGGAATCGAGCACCCGCCGCTCCGCGCGGCGGAGCTGCTTGCGGTGGCTCTTCGACTGGCGGGCGAGGTACTCGTCCCAGTCGGCGGGCAGCTGGATGGTCCAGCAGGCGTCGTCTTGGTCGGCGCTGACGGCCGCTTCGCGGTGTTGGAGCTCGTCAAACAGCGCACCGAGGATAGGGTCGGATTGGTCGCAGTGGTCCAGGTCGAGCAGGTCCCAGGCGTCTGACTCGTCGATGAGCCAGTCGGCCAGTTCGCTAGCGACTGCAGGCGTATCGGCTTCGCCGCACAACACGGTCAGGTGGTCGGTGCAGATCTCGCCGTCGCCGAGCCAGCGGACCACGCGGCCCGCACGGACGGAGTTCTCGATCCGCCACGGCGCCAGCCCAATCAGCGACTCGCCGTCCCAGACGGTCGGGACGAACGCCTCGCCGGCGGTCGCCTCGTAGTGCCGCAACCACCCCAGCAACCAGTCCGGGCCCCGCATCGGCATGCCGGCGGCGAGCCGCTCCCAGTCGGGCGCGATCGATTGGAGTTCATCAACGCTAGTCAGCAGGCGGACAGTCATTGGTTGGCACGGCGGAGGAGATAAGGGCGGCGGCGCGGGGACGCTTCTCAACCCACAACTCTGGCCTGCAAACGACCAGAAGCAAATCGCACGGCGAGATCCCGCGGGCGTGTTGCGTTTGGGGAACATGATGCCGCGCGGCGACACGCCGCCGGTGTGGCGGATACGCAACGCCGTGCTGCGGAGGCCGGTTTGCCCCGGGTTTCAGCGGGGTCGGCAGGCTGGCGCCCCCTTTGCGTTGGTGACTGCCGAAGCTCATCGCGACCCGCCCGCCCATCGACGAGATAGCCTTGATGAACAACCCTTCGCCCTCCTCGCTGACGCCCGCCGCCGTGTTCGACCTGCTCCGCAAGCACCGGTACCTGTGGATCGCCCCGGCGGTAGCCGGGTTCTGCCTGGCGGCGTTCTGCTCGGTCATGACGCCCCGCACCTGGTCGGCGCGGCAGGGCCTGATCGTCCGCAGCGAGGCGGCCGGCTACGCCAATCAGCGCCTAGGCAAGTTCACGGACCTGTCCGAGATGAAGACCGTCCAGGAAACGATGCTGGAGCTCGCCCGCAGCAACAGCGTGGTGACCGCCGTGCTCGATGAGGTTGGCCCCGCCAGCAGCTGGGCCTCGAACGAGTGGCCGTCGCGGGAAGACGTGGACAAGTTCCGCAAGCGTCTGAGCATCACCCCGCCCGGCGGCGCCGAGTTCGGCAACACCGAGGTGTTCTACATTTCGGTTGAGGACCACGACCCGCGTCGAGCGGAGCGGCTGGTGGCCGCCCTAGCCAACCAGCTCGAGAACCGCCTGCAGGGCCTGCGGGAAGAGCGGGCCGAGTCGATGGTCACCGAGCTGCAGCGGAGCGTGAAGCTGGCCGAGGAGTCGCTCGCTGCCGAGGTCGACCGCCTGGGTAGCTACGAGTCGGGCCTGGGTTCGCAGCTGAGCGAGCTCCGCAACCTGATCTCGCCCAACGGCAGCCAGAGCAGCATGGACCAGCAGGCGGCCGCGATCGAGCAGGAACTCCGCATCCTCGAGTCCAGCCGCCGCAAGAACGAGCAGCTACTGCTGACCCTGCAGACCGCCAACCAGAGCCCCGGCCGGCTCGAGGCCACACCCAGCAGCCTGCTGGTCGGCCAGCCGACGCTGCTGCGGCTGAAGGAGGGCCTGGTTGACGCCCAGATCCGGACCGCCGAGTTGCTCGGCTCCCGCTCGGCCGAGCACCCCATCGTGAAGGCCGCGATGGAGACAGAATCCAACCTCCGTGAGCAGATCAACCGCCAGGCGCCGCAGGCGATCCGCGGCGTTGAGATGGAACTGGCCGTGAACGCGTCGCGTACGGCTTCGCTCCAGGAGAAGCTCTCGGAGCTGCACGCCTCGCAGTCGCAACTCGCGAACAAGCGGGCGGAGTACTCGCAGCTGCTGGCCAACGTTGACAACCAGTCGCGGGTGGTCGAGGAGGGCCGCAAGCAGCTGTCCGACGCCATCGCCCACCGTGCCGGCTCGACCAGCGCCAGCGTGCTCGCCCGGATCGACAACGCCGAGGCGGGCCTGTACCCGAACGGCCCGGGACGGACCAGCATCGCCGCGGCCGGCGGGCTGTTCGGGCTGATCGGCGGCCTGGGCGCTGTGTTCTTCTTCCATGGGCCGCGTCCGACGCCCGCTTCGCCGGGCGTCGTGGGCCCGACCGGACCGAGCCCCGCGCCCGCCCCGCAGGCCGCCACCACCCGCCCCTGCGCCGCGGCCCGGCCGTCGGGCGCCACGCCCGTTGTAGCGACCGTCACACAGGACGCGGCCCTGACCGGCGGCTCGATCTTCGTCGCAAGCTAGGCTTCGATTGCCCCCCGTTCCACCGCCGCAGCCCCTGCAACCGTCGCAATGCCTGTCGTCCTGCTGTTTGCCGCCGTCGCCGCCGTGCTGTGGGGCCTGCTCTTTGCCCGGCGGGCGTCGCTCACCATCACCGCCTTGGCAACGGTGGCAGTGGGGTACGTGCTGGGGCACAGCTTCTGGAACGCCCACGTCGGCCCGCTGCCGCTGACGCTCGACCGGCTGCTGCTGGGCGGCCTGGCGTGCCTGCTCGGCTGGCGGATGTGGCGGGGCGAGCTCGACCAACGGCGGATCGGCGGCGTCGAGTGGGCCCTGGCCGCGGTGCTGGCCTGGCTGACCTTCAGCGCGCTAACCTCCCGCCCTGCCGACGATGCTCAGCTGCCGACCTCGCCCATGTGGCGGCTGCTGTTCAGCTTCTGGGCGCCGGCCATCCTGCTGTTCACCGGCCGCGCGGCACGGGAGAGCTCACGCACCACCTACCTGTTCATGGCCGGGCTGGCGGCCCTGGGCGGCTACCTGGCGCTGACCGCGCTGGCGGAGACCGCCGGCCTGTGGTCGCTGGTCTTCCCCCGCTACATCGCGGACCCGAACCTGGGCCTGCACTTCGGTCGCGCCCGCGGACCGGCGCTCAACTCGGTGAGCCTGGGCATCTACCTCACGGTCTGCCTGTGGTCCGCGTGGCTGCTGCTGCCCAAGGCGCCCCGCGCCCTTCAAGCGGTGCTGCTGGTGCTGATGCCGCTGATGGTGCTGGGCGTGCTGCTCACCTACACCCGATCGGTGTGGCTCGGCCTGATCGCCAGCGGGGTGGCGGTGCTCGCCGTGCAACTCCCCAGGCGTCTACGCGGCCCGGTGCTCAGCGGGCTGCTGGTGCTGGGAGTTGTGGCAGGCCCGCTGGCGGCGACCAGCCTCGTGGCGCTCAAGCGCGAGGACTCGGGGCACATGTCGCAGCACTCGGTCCAGCAGCGGACGGCCTTTGCGTACGTTTCCTGGAAGATGTTCCAAGACCACCCGCTCACGGGGGTAGGCTTCGGGCGGTTCTACGATCAGAAGCTGCCGTACCTGTCGGACCGGTCGCAGAGCTTCGAGCTGGAGTCGCTACGCGACCTCCACCACCACAACACCCTGCTGAGCCTGCTCACCGAGACCGGCATGATCGGCCTGGCCGCCTACCTGGGCGTGCTGTACGGGCTGGCCCGGGCAGCCTGGCGTCTGGCCAACAGCGACGACACCTCCGACGCCGGGCGGCGGCTGGGCGTGCTCTGCCTGGCGACCCTCGCGTGCTACCTGCCGTCGGCGGTGTTTCACGATTTATCGCTGGTGCACAGCGACCAGTGGCTGGTTTTTCTGGTCGCCGGCGCCGCCCTCGGCTTCGAACGTAGGCTAGGCTTGAGTACGGCCGGCGCCGCGCACCGCGAGACGCCCGCCGCTGGTCAGGACCCAGCCTTCTCGGGCGCCGCTGGGCTTGGCTAACCGTACGCGGGCAGCATGCTGCTCGGCGACACACTCTCTTCACTACTGCTCAAACACACGCGCCCACCATGACTGAATCCAGCCAGAGCCAGCGCGCCCGACTGTTCGGGATGCAGATCGACGCCGTGACCCTCGACCAGGCCGCCCAACAGGTGCTGGCGTGGTCCCGCAACGACTCCGAGGAAGGCTGCCGCTTCGTGGTCACGCCCAACGTCGACCACGCGGTGATGTTCCAGCGCCGGGCCGACCTGCGAGCCGCGTACGCGGACGCCGCGATGGTGCTGGCCGATGGGGCGCCGCTGGTGGCGGTGTCGCGGATGCTGCGGCGGGGCCTGCCCGGGCGGGTCGCCGGCAGTGATCTGGCGCCCCGGCTGTTCGACCTCGCCGACGACGCCCGCACGCCGCTGCGGGTGTTTTTGCTGGGCGCGGGACCGGGCGTGGCGGACCGGGCGGCCGAGAACATCCACGCCAAGTGGCGCGGCGTCAACGTGTGCGGCACGTACTGCCCGCCGATGGGCTTTCAGGACGACCAGTACCAGAACAACCTGGCGCTCGAGGCGGTCGCCAACGCGTCGCCAGACGTGCTGCTGATCGGCTTGGGCGCGCCCAAGCAGGAGCTGTGGGCGCACCGCTTCCGGCCGCAGCTAGGCGCGCGGGTCGCGCTCTGTGTGGGCGCCACCATCGACTTCCTGGCGGGCGAGAAACGGCGCTCGCCGGTCTGGATGCGGCGTGCCGGGCTCGAGTGGACGCACCGCCTAATGAGCGAACCGGGCCGGCTGGCCAAGCGGTACGCGGTCGACGCGCTGCTGTTCCCGCCGCTGGTGCTCCGCGAGTGGCGCGGCCTCTGCTAGCGAGGGCGCCCGCTGCCGCGTGTTCCCGCCGGCTGGTATACTCGCCCGCATGAGCGACGCCAGTCTGATTGTCATCTCGGTCGACGGCCTCCGCGCGTCCGCGTTGGGCGCGTACGGCAACACCTGGTACGCGACGCCGGCGCTCGACCAGCTCGCCGCCGAAGCGTCCGTCTACTCGCAGCTGCTAGGGGAGCACTGGACTCCCGACGAGCTGTGGCGGGACCTGTGGGGCGCATCGCCCGACCAGTCTGGCCCGCCACTCTTGCTCGGCGCGGACTGGTTCTCAGGCCGCACGCTGCTGGTGACCGACGACGCTGACCTCACCGAGCACGCCGCAGCAAAGTCGTTCGACGAGGCGGTCCTCGTCCCTTTGCAGGATCCACTATTGCCTGCCGACAGCGCAGACGAGACCGGCCTCGCGGTCACGCTTTCGGCGCTGCTCGACGGCGTAGAGACGCGACTAGACAGCAATCAGCCCCTGCTGGCCTGGGGACATCTGAGATTTGCTAGCGGGCCGTGGGACGCGCCGCTGGAGGCCGTTGAGGCACTCATCGACGAGGACGACCCGCACCCCGAGCCAAGCGTAACGCCGCCGAGCGGCGACCTCGACGAGCTAGACAATCCCGACGACGCCCGCTTCCTCGCCACGCTGCGGTACGCGGCCCAGGTGGCGGCGCTCGACCAGTGCCTAGGGATGACGGTCGCCGCCCTCGATAGCCTGCTTAAGGGCAGGCCGTTCACCCTGGCGGTCTTGGGGACGCGAGGGCTAGCGCTCGGCGAGCACGGCGCCCTCGGCGCCGATCCCCGGCCGTACAACGAGGGCCGCCAACTGCCGCTGCTCGTCCGCCGCGCCGACGCCCGCAGCCATCAGCGACGGCGCGGACTGCTCACCAGCGCCGACGTGCCACCTCTGCTCTTGGGCGATGGGAGCCCGCCACGCGAACTCGCCGTGCTGCGTTCGACAGTTGGCCACGCGGTTCAGGACGAGCACTGGAAGCTCTACGCCCCCGGCGAGGGAGAGCCGGAGCTGTACTCCAAGCCCGACGACGGCTGGGAAATCAACGACGTCGCCGTCCGCCAGCCGCACCAGGTGGAGCTGCTGGAGGAGCGTCTGGCCGCCGTACTCGCTACAGCGAGTGAGAAGCCTGCATAACGCGGGACTGCTCGACGTACGGGTTGAAGATCACCAGCGGCTCGGGCGTGGTTGCCTTGGCGGTCTGGTCGGCCTGCGGAGCGGCCTTGGTCGGCTCGCTCTGGAAGTGCGGGTTGTTGATGGTCAGCGGCTGGACCGACTCAACGAACTCCGGGGTCCGGACGTTGGGCGGGTAGGCGAACGGGCTCCACCCGTAGGCCCGCGGGACCGGGGCGCTGTAGTACACCGGCGGGTGCGCGGCGAAGTACGGCACCTTGTTCTCGAGCGAGTTGTACAGGAAACCCAGGCCCCAGCCGTAGCCCATTCCGCAGCCGTCGCAGGCCGTGGCGGTCGAGGCCGAGCCCAGCAGGCCCGCGGCGAGAGCACAAGTCAGCAGTAGATGGCGGGCCATGTCAGTATCCTCGGCGGTGTAGAGCAGGGGCGGGGTTGCTATGGTGGTGGGGAGGTTTGTCGCCCTATCCCCACGCTAATCAGGCCGGCCCGCGCCTGCAAGAAATTGCCCGACCCGTCCGATAATGCCGGTTGTAGCGATCCGCCCTGCGGCCGGCTAACCGCCCGGCTGAAGCGGCTGGCGGGGGAGCTTGGTTTCGGCCTGTCGGGCGTGTGCGCCGCGGTGCGCCCGCCCGGTGTGGATCACCTGGACGACTGGCTCCAGGCGGGGTACGCGGGGCAGATGGACTACCTGGCGGACCGCCGGCACGCGTACGAGCACCCCACCCATGTGCTGGACGGCTGCCGTAGCGTGATGATGCTCGCGATGGCCTACCGCACCGAAGAGCCCCGCCCGCCCGGGCCGGGGCAGGGCAGGGTGTCACGCTACGCGTGGGGCGACGCCGACTACCACGACCTGATCCGCGCCCGCCTGCACCAGCTGGCCGACGCGCTGCGGGCCGAGCACCCAGAAGCCCAGACCCGCTGCGTCGTGGACACGGCGCCGCTGCTGGAACGGGACTTCGCTCAGATGGCAGGGCTGGGCTGGATCGGCAAGAACACGCTGCTGCTCAACAAGCCGCAGGGGAGCTGGTTCTTCCTCTCGGCGCTGCTGACGGATGTTGAGCTTGACTACGACTCGCCGACCTCGTCATCGCACTGCGGCACGTGCACGGCGTGCCTGGACGCGTGCCCGACCGACGCCTTCCCGCGGCCGGGCGTATTGGACGCGTCGCGCTGCATCAGCTACCTGACCATTGAGCTCCGCGACCAGGCGCCGGCCGAGCTCCGCCCCGGCATGGGCGACTGGCTCTTCGGCTGCGACGTGTGCCAAGACGT
>CAJNIZ010009715.1:879-10879 GCA_905231905.1 Symbiodinium pilosum
GGCTGCCCCTAAACCCAAAACCCTAGCAGCGGAAGCTTCTCATGCCTTTTGAACATGCAGCTGACTCGCAACTTGCACCTCGCTTCCAATGGAGCGGATCATGGTTTCATCTTAGTCTACTGTTTGCACATCTGTACACCACTCGGCAAACCAGGATCGTCAAGCTTAGAACCCTACAAATGCAAGTCAGATCCGAAGTCCCAAATCCTGAAAGCCCCGCATCATCAATCTCTACGTCCAATCCAAGGCGCAAGACAACGCAGCGCGACTTGGACAAGTTCGCAGCAATTTCTAAGCGCATGGAAGATCTCAGCGCCCATCTTTCCAAGGAGACGGATGGAGATTGTCAGCTCATGGGACAAGGGCTGAGGCATGCAGACGTTACCCATTGGGGTACTATTAGGTTATATTGGGATAATGGANNATGGAAACTACTATATTATAATACCCTGAGATCCAAATCCCTAAACCCTAAACCCTAAACCCAAACAGCCCAACGTTAGGGTCGAGGGTGAGTCCTTTTGTGCGTGCGTTTGTGGGCCTAGGATCATCCCACTAGGGCATGGAAGGATGTTCAGTTACACTCTTCAAATTGCCTGCAGAGGCTGTTGTCCTTTAAGCAGGGCCAGTATGGTACTTGGAGGTTCAGGGCACTTATGAGCCAACTACAATTGTACTTAAAGCCCAACTATCAGCCCCCTAAGTCCACCATTATGGTCCAAATCGTGTTTTAATCGCCTGTTGTAGCTGGTTTATATTTGCCTTGAATCTCCAAGTAGTTCCCAAAATGTTCACGACATAATCCCTACAGTCATCCCTTCCACGGTCTTGTCTTTCTATACATCCCTGTGACCAAGCCTATTTAAGGAAAGCTTAAACATTTGCCAAGATTCTTCCCTTAGCCCTTATGTAGAACTATAGTATAGTACACCCCACCAGCTTATTCTGTGTATTCGTCATCCTAAATCACAATCCCTAGGATCCAGTAGAACGATAGATTCACCTCCATTTCAGTTTCCACCTTCGTTGCACTTGATTCTCCTTTTTGAGCCCTAATAACCCAAACCCTGCCTCTAGATCCCTAAGCCCGAAACCCTGAACTGTCCTGTATCCCTCAACACTAAGCCCGAAACCCTAAACCCAAGCCCGAAACCCTAAACCCTAAATCCACAAACCGGGTTTGAGCTTTGGGCTTGTGGCAAGGAGACGGAGTCCAAGCTGCAAAGTTTGTCGAAGAGCTGCGAAGATCTGCGGCGTCTTGGTCGAGTTTATACTGGTGGTTAGTAGGGAATAAAGGGACATCTTCCAGAGGGATTACCCCTACTAGCAACTAGTAGATATTTATAATAAACAAATTATATATGCATATATACAGGTATAGATATATAGACACAGCATGCAAATATGTCGAATATGTCTACACATATCTAGAGACGCCTTTGTACATATGTATATATATATATGCATACAGACATACGCTGGATTTTTAGGTTTCAGGATTACCGGTTTAGACTTTGCGGATTTGGGGCTCAGGGATAGGAGTTTGTTCTCGAAGTTGTGGGCTTTTTTTGAGGCACCCTTCACAACACAGCACCTTGCGTTTGGGACAGCAAAAATGGCATCACCAAGGAGTTGCCCCTAAACCCTACACCCCAAACCCTAAACCCACCAGGGTCCAGGGAAGAGGGCTTTGGTGGTTTAGGGATGCGGGTGTAACGAATAGGGCTTTGGGGATTTGGGGGTTAGGGCTTATAGGTTTTAGGGATGAGGGATACTTCTGGAACCCTACAAAATATACTTAACGCTAACTGCATCTTGGTCCTATAAATTCCCTCCACACCTTCCAGAAGTTTTCGAATGCCGGAAATTTGGCACCTCTGAAGATCCCCAAGCTTCTGTACTCATCGGGGCATGGGGTGAAAAAGGTGGTGCAAGGTTTCCTCATCCACAGTAGCACCCCTTGCGCACCCAGAGGTGTAAAATACATGAAAAGGCATCCGCATTTTTATTAATGAAGGGACTTCAGGATTACGGGTTCATATTCAGACAGGCCTTTTCAAAATCCGATACCTCTAAACTCTAACGTCTACACCGCGAACCCTGAACTCGAACCAAGACCTCGCAAATAACCATAACAGCGCACATATACGTAAATTAGTTTGGGCTTAGAGGTTGTGGTGCTTGTGG
Organism: Symbiodinium pilosum; assembly: GCA_905231905.1. Lineage (NCBI taxonomy): Eukaryota > Dinophyceae > Suessiales > Symbiodiniaceae > Symbiodinium > Symbiodinium pilosum. Next base: position 3,067 of record CAJNIZ010009715.1, read on the forward strand.
GGTCCAAGTAAACCCCATTACGGTGGTTAGTAGGGAATGGGAAATGGATCCCAATAGAAGCCCGTACAGACTCCGCAAGGGCATATTCATTTTCCTGTTGCTTTGCCATTCCTTACTGACAACCAGCAGGTTTAGGGTCCCCAAAAACCCTAAACCCTTAAGCCCCTAGACCTAAACCTCCAAGCCCCCAAGTTAGTCTAAACTCCTTAAAGGGGGATATATAAGGGATTATATAGGGAACTACTATAGGGGTTATTAAGGGGGATACTAGGAGTTTAGACTATAGCTCATATGGTCCCAGCCGTTGAGAAGGCTCGAACTGGCTACTGACATGCAGCGCAGTGGCACCGCCTGGCGGCAGCTTGAGACGAAGGCACAGACCAAGGAGGTTTCGTGAGGTCATCAGCGTCTAGGGGTTATAGAGGGCTTAAGGGGCTCTTTGGAAATGATATGGGGTTTGTGCTGTTTAGATAGGGCTATGAAAGGTTATATAGGGGTTATAAAGGGTGCAAGGGCATATCACCCCCCAAACCTAGAATTGTATGGGGTTTGATCATACGCTCTACCCAGCTGGAGATAGGATTATGGGGTCGAGGGCTTGGGATTTAGGATTTAGGGTTTAGGATGTAGGATGTAGGGCTGTTGAAAATTGCCCATTCAGTCCCCGACAAGGATCCCCATCATTCTTGTGTGAGCCTCACATATAGGCGCAACCTGTTTTGAGAAACTACTTCTCATCAGTGGCAACAGCACCAGAAGGAGTGGTAGGAACAGTAGGAGTGAGAGTGGCGTCGATGATACTCGGGGCAGCAGTGAGGTTGATGCGGTCCTTACTTGAAGATGAACGGGTATATAACGGACTTTCAGGAGGAGGAATCTACTTCTACGCCAGTTCGGGCTACGCATAACTCAACTTGCAACTAAGCTCCTTAACCCTACCTGTGGGTTAACTCTCAGAGGCTTTTTCAGATAGTTGTGCAGGTGCCTCAGGTAAAACAGACCTTTTAGGAACCTCCGGGTTCGCTCATAATTCCCTTCAAGGGATCCTTCTTCGGGCTCCTATCCCTGCCCTACTCTTGGGATGTAGGACAAACTTTTCTTTCTTGGCCACAGGACGCGCAGCCAGAGTTTGCACTCGAACTTTGAACCCTCACACATGACCTCTAGAGCTTGAGCCCAGCCCTGACTTGGAGGTTCAGGGTATTCACAACCCAACTTGACCTGTCACTTATAACCCAAGTAGAACCATAGTAGGGGACTCAGGGGACATATAGTCCTCCATAGTATATTCCCTTATTTTCTGCTAACCCCCTGTGTTCCTGAGTTCTTCAGCGTTGAGCAGGTGACTGAGCTTGAGACGGCTTTCCGAACCGAGGTTGCTTGGGCGCATGTAAGCAGCCAGCATGTGAGCTATAGTCTAAATATCTGTATATATATATAGGAGGTTATGTTATATAACCCCCCCTATTTAGGGTTTAGGGTTTAGGGTCTAAACTCCTTAACGGGTGTATATAGGAGGTTATATAGGGTTCCCATTATAGGGGCTAGTAAGGGGGATACTAGGAGTGTAGACTCTAGCTCATGTCCATATCCTTTATTTACCTCAACAGGCTTCTGTCTGGTTGTACGTATGGGTTTATTGGCTTTGCTGTGTCTGTCATGTCGAAATATACTTGCAGCAGGGAAGCACATGAAAGTCTAGGATGCGGGGTGGATGCGGGGTGCAGGGTGATGGGGTTCTGGCGTTCAGGGGTTCATCCTGTTTTCAGGGCAGTGTTTTTGGACTTCAGCCTTGTAAAAAAAGGCGTGCGGAGGGGTATACTTGGAGAACGACTTTCAGCTTTTAGGCTTGCTTGTTTTTGAGACGATGGCAGGCTTGCCGACCTTGCGCTAATCTTTGCAGGTTCAGGTTTTTGTGGTATGCGCTCGGGAAGATGAAGCCGCAACAGCAAAGACATGGAAACACTCACGAACCTAAACAGGGCATGCCTGTAGATATAGGGGATTATATAGAGGAGTATAAAAGGGTCTCTTAAGCGAGATACGAGGAGCTTAGACTATAGCTCATATGCTCTTCTCAAAAATCCTAAGCGCCTAGACTCAAGCCCTCTCAAGGCAAACGCAACCTTGTAAGCCCCCTGAACCGTCTCATTTCGAAATCCTGAGACCTTCAACCAGCAATCACGCTAGACCCGACACCTACACCCCCCCCAAATTCCGAAACCTTAAACCCCTCAACCCTAAACCCTAAACCCTAAATAGTAGTTTCCATTTTTTCCTTATCCCTATATAACCCTTATATATATATATACATATGCTACCCCACCCCCACATATATATATATATATAGGTGAACCCTCTTCCCTAAAGACTGAGGTACGGGAGAGGAAGGAGCTTCAAACAGAGCTCCGGCGTTCCGTGGATGCCGAGATTCTGGCCCGGGAGGCTTTTCGGGAGGGTGGAGGGACGGTGGAGGGTTCTAGGGTTGGGGGTGGGAGGGGGGAAGGGGATGAGTTAAAGGGTTTAACTTAGGTTAAGACGTTCAGTTTTTTGGGTGTAGGTGTTTAGGATAAGGGTTTTGTGGCCTAGGGGTTTAGGGAATCCAGGATGATGCAGGGGAATGCTGTTTGGCTGGTTTGACAGCCAATCACCTGTACCGCAAGTATGTGAGAGATATACTTGGACTCAGGACGTCTTTATGGGGGCTACCCACGAGTCTTCTGCAGACTAGAGGGTATGGTTGTCAAGCTTGGGGCCCGCAGGGTCCCTGGATGGGTCGCTTCGCCAGAGCAGCCGCATACAGCATCACTCCTGATCTCTCCTATTGAGTACTTCACTTGCTACTGCCACTCCTGCTACAAAGCTACTCATTCCCCAGGAAGCGATCGCAATGGAGAAACGAGCGCGGGAAGCCTCGGATGCCCAGCTTGACGAGGTCTACAAGGCACCTGGGCGTAGGTTTGGGTTCAGGGCTTAGTTCAGGACATAGGGTTTAAGGTTCGGGGCTTTCGTTTTAATAAAGGGTTTGCTTAGGATTCACGGGTAGCACGTTGGTCCAAAACAAGGAGATCCGGCAATGCAATCCGTTGTTGACACGTCGCCGTGGTGGAACAAACCTGTCCAGAATCTCTTGAAACCAAGATGCTCAACCTGATTGAGGCCTGCGATCATTCATTGCACCGATCGGATTCTTGAATTCCAAGCCCACATTGCCACATTGCTATGGTAAGCCTGCACCCTAAATTCTAACTCCCCAAAACCGTCAACCCCTTGACCCCTAAACCCCCCAACCCCTCACCCCTCAATCCACTGCCCCAAATCTCCAAAACCCCTACGCCCCTAATTGTTGGTGCCCTGCCAGGAGTCCCCTCCCCCTAATTATACACCACACTCTGACAACTATTCAACTCAATATGCAACCGTATTTTATATTGGGAGTATTAATTACAAACGGAGAGAAATCAGCCTCAAGCTCCGTCTGCTCTGATTCTTACTGGTGGGGGCGTAGGATTCGTGATTTTGGGCGGGTGCAAGGAGAAGTGGGGGAGGGAATGCAGAGACAATCAGCGGGGGTCATATAGAGACCATCAAAGCTGCTTGGCCCTGTCTCCGCCTGGAATATAGGCGAACGCTTTAGACCCAGAGGACCCCAACCCTCTACCCTCAAAGCCCTTAACTCAGAAACCTAGACCCCCACATCCCTCACCCAAGTGAAATGTGATTTCAAGAAGCCCGAAATGAAAAAGTAGTTTCCGTTATGTTTACCAATCCTGCATTCGCTACTAACGAATTTAAAGCCTGGACCCCAAGCCCCAAGTAATGCAGTAGTTTCCGTCTTCTTTTCCATTCTTTTGTAGTAAAAGTTTCAACTTTTCTTTCCGCTCCTGCCTAGCAGTTTCCATTTGCCTCTCGGTTCCTTTCGAGTAGTCATTTTCTCTTCCATCACTTTAGAGTAGTTTCATTCCCCCATGCCCTTGCAGTCCCAGTTTAGAATAGTTATAGTTTCCATGTTCTTTTCCATTCCCGTTAGAGAAGTTTCCATTTTCTTTTTCCACTTCTTTGGATTTTGCTTTGGACAAGTTGTCATTTTCTTGTCCATTCCTTTAGACTCTACGTGAGAAGTTTCTGTTGCATTCCTGTAAGTTCCAGGCAAGTATTCGGGGATACTCTTCTGCTGTAGCATTTTACAAGAGGAACATAGTATCAGTTGGTTCAACAGCCAGAATCAACCATAAACCGTAAACCCGAAAAATGAAAGTGTCCGTTTTCCACATCATTTCTGTATGTTCCAGGTGAACCTTCTCGAAGAGCGCGCCCAGCGCGCGCTTTGCATCGAGGATTGCCGGAAAGACCTGGCGACGATCAAGGCAGCTGTTATGTGGATCTGGGTTTGTGTGGTCAGTACCTAGGGGTTTAGAGCTTTAGAGTTTTAGCCTTAGGCTTTGAAGATTTTGAGGTTCTAGGGCGTCAGGGCTTCAGGATTCAGAGTTTAAGGGTTTAGGATTTTAAGATTGAGAGTTTATTGTTAAGAAGTGTGGGCTTGATGGCTTCAGGATTTCACGGGCTCTGGGGATTCAGGGGTTATATTGGGGTTGTATTGGGATGATGGAAAAGAACATGGTTCTACTCTCATATAGGGGTTATATTCGGGTTATATGATGGCAGTCGCAACCAGGATGTTCTTGTGGAAGCCTCCCAGAGGCCGTGTGAGATTTCAGGTGTTGAGAAGCATGTCCTAAGCTAAGCCTTAGTATAGCTGTATAGCCGCAATAGTCTAACCCCAAACAGATCATCACCTACTGACCCAAGCTCTAAACCTGAAGCCCGACGCCCCCCCAAACTCACGCCCTTGCCTTTCCCCTCCTGTACCCCAACCTAACCCTAAACCCTAAATCTCAAACCCTTCAACCCTAAAAATCCTAAACCCCACCTGTCCGAACCTACCCTAATGTGTCCTAAACTGCTCTAACCTATCCTAATCTACCGACTCCTACCCAAGTCCATGTCGCACGCAGGGCCGCCTGGCCGAAGATGGTGCCCGGCGGGACCACGAGGCTGCAGAGCGCCAGTTCGAGCTGCAGCTGCTGGGCTTGAGAGAATGGGGGTCTTGGGTACCATAATGAAGAATCAAATTGAAAAGCAAATGGAAAATGAAATGGCAGCTACTACTTAGGGTTAGGGTTTAAGGTTCTCAAAATGGAGGGACTCGGAGAGCAAAGGGTTTAGACAGATTGGTGGTCGTTTTTCTCGTGCCCCCCTGTTTTGGCCAGCGTGGGGTTCTGAGCGATTCCGGGGTCGTAGTGATGACGAACATTGACAGATCCCGGATGTCAAATTTTGATAGCCCACAGAGGAATCTGACATCCAAGGTCTGCTCGAGTTTCAGAAGGAAATTTCGGAGGCCGTGCCCGAAACCCTAAGCCCCGCATAGCAATGGATCTTCTACGGCCCCTCTATGTATGTCTCCTTGTGAAACCTTACAGAAATCTTAAGCCTTGAAACCCCAATATAACCCCAATATAACCCCAATATCACCTGAGGAAGATTGACACGGCCATGGCCGAGCTTCACCGCGACCGCTCTGCGGATGTTGCGAGGCTTCGGGATGCTTTGGACCAGGTCCGCCACGAGGCCCAATTCCCGCAAGGATGGGTTTTTCTTTGTGGGCGAATTACATGAGGATTCTGTAGGTCATGGGGGATATATAGGGATAATGGAAAAGAAAATGGAAACTACAGGAATTATAGGGGTTATATAGGGGTTATATTGGGATTCTTTGACACTTGAGGAAAGGCTGGAAAGTCGGCGATGCTGTTGAAGGTGCGGCATATGTATCTTGGGTAGTACCTAGTCTCATCACATGTCTACAGCCAGATTTCTGGGGCACGCCGCGCTGCGTTTGGATGCTCTCATTTCGCCAGAAGCGGCCAGGTAGTCGAGGGCAGCCGATCCTTGAAGGAAGAGGCGGGCATCCGTTTCTGATTTGAGCTATAGTCTAAACTCCTTAAATGGGGTGATATAGGGCATTATGTAGGGAAGTATGATAGGGGTTCTTTAGGAGATACTAGGAATTTAGACTTTAGCTCGTTTCAACAAAATGGATGCGTGTATATCTTGGGTATCCAATCACGACCGCAAGAAAGTCCGCGTGTCAGGTTTAGGATTCCAGAAGAAAACTGCTTGAAGTCTATGTGGGATATCTTAATGTGCGACATAGATATGGTAGTTTCCCAAAATAGGGGGACCCCAATACAGACTCCAAAATGTTACAATCCTTATTATTGGGAACCCCTGTAATGGTAAACTCCCATATGGTTTGGTAGGTTGTCGAAGCTGACGTCCTTTGTTTGAGTCCAAAGGGTGACACTGCATCGGGTTTTCAGAGTAACCAAGAAGGACCATGGCTTTGTTCCTTTTAGGGTTTAGGGTTTAGGTCATCCACAATTTCGTCCGTTATTTCACCACTCGGGTCGTGATGAGGGAATAGTCGATGACAGAGGGAGCGCGAGTAGTTTAAAAAGAAGTCGATTGCTTCCGGCTTCGGTGGGTATGTGTTTCCCCATAGTATGTAAGGTTACAAGTATGGGCCCCGAATGTGGACCGTGTAGGGGGCTTCTAGGCACCCTTCAGGGTACATATAGGATAGATAGTAGTTAAATTATATACCCTAAACCTTAAACCCTGGGTTAAGGGTAGGAGCTGATCTTGCTGGGTCAAGTTTCGCGCACGCATTATGGAAAGAACCTTTCATATCTACACGTAAAAAACACTGACACATATTTGGGCCTAAATCCACATGGTGGTCAACATACATCTCTGGCAGCCCCCAGGGTATGCTCTGTTGAGAAATCCTTTTATTACCTCAAAGTAGGAAGCCGTGAGGTGCACAAGCTGGATGCCCGCTGCCTCGCGGACCGGGCGACCGCCGAAGGCATCGGGCGGATCGCCCGCGAGCAGGCCTGTTTAGGGTTTAGGGTTTAGGGATGTGGGCATGTTGGAGGGTCGACTGGGAGATTGCAGAGTGCTGGAGAGTTCATTGCTTATGCTTCTGGATGTGCACTGTGTTCAGGTGAAGGGTTGTGTTTGAAGTGTCCCCTACGTGTAACCCCCCAAAACCCATACAGTAATCCCAATTACACCCAACATTAGCCTACTTACAAAGTCCCCCTGACCCTCCATGTACAGTTTGAAGGAGCTGGGGGGCTTGAACGCACAATCTTCTTCCCCGGGCACGTTATCTTGAGAATCCTGCGCACCCTACACCATGGCTCCCCTGAGATGGAAAAAAGCACTAACTCCTAGCTAGTAGTTTCCATTTTCTTGTCCATTACCCCGAAATTCTGAGAAATGGCACTTGGGAGCCCTGGAGAGCGGACCTTCCCGGAGGCGATGAGTCTGGAGGCTGCCATCCAAGGCGTTCACGAGGATGTCACCCGTGAGGTCAGGGGTAGGTTTGAAAATCATCTTTAGGTTTAGGGTTAGGTTTTAGGCTTATTTACCCTCAATCCCTATAGAATCCTCATAAACCCATACAAATTAATTCTTTATGGGGCCCCCAAACCTACCCTAGAGGCGGAAGAGCGCAGCGAAGCGGTTCGCAGGTGCGGGGAGGGGAGGGTTTGGGGTTCTCCAAAATCAAGGGACACCCCTAGAAGGGATTTATAGGGGATATATAAGGTTTGGGGTTTAGGGTTAGGGACATCATCCCAAGAAACAAATGGAAAAGAGCATGGAAAACGAAATGGAAACTGGGGATAAGCAGGGGAAAATAGGGAGAGGGGTTCCCAGTGGTACTTTTTTTTTTGGGGGTCCC
>CAJNIZ010009718.1:0-13028 GCA_905231905.1 Symbiodinium pilosum
AACCCTAGGAAAAAAAAACCTGGGATCCCGGACACCACAAAAGCACACGCCGATGTGTTGCGGCACCAGTGAACATACTTGGATTTTTTGGACGTTGCTTTTTCAGGCCGACTTCAAAGCGCATCCATCAGTTCAGGCCTTTTCAGCATGAGAATTCCAGATCAGACGTTTGCCGACCGATCACACGCTAAGGCCGACGCGTTATTACTTCACGCACAGTAACGAGCTTGATGCAAGAGCTTCAACCGACCATGTAGTCAACATTGGCCTCGCCGAACTGTCGCTGGAGTTTTGCCTCCCTTCTGTTGAAAGTTCTGGCGTAGATGTCCGACCATTCCGGTTTCCACCGACCTAAAAGGTGTGTCTCTGCCTTGTCGTTGTCGAGCATGGCCAGGCCAGTTGGAAAGACGGATCGTTCAGAATGCTTGAATCCACTGTCGCACCCTATACTCTCAAGAGGACTAAGAGGACCCAGCCGTGTAGCCAACCGCGTGACCGTACTCCGCCATCTTCCTGACGCAGCTATCGCCTGACGGGTCCAACTGGGGGATAAGATATAATCTCTATCGAATGCCGCTAGCTGGCAAAGACCCTGGAAGCCCCAGCCAAGCCAACGCGAGTCCAGGAAGAGTGCTCTTGCGCTCACACAGACCGGGAGTTCTTTGACGCTGCGGTTTGGCCCTGACGTCTTTGTCTTGCGGAGTATTGTCGTGAGCCTCCCATCGGCGAAGGTCAACTCCGCCGGTTTGGTGCTCTGCAGGTCATCCCAGCGCAAGCATGCCCAAACCTCTACGAGCTTAGACCGTGCGACGACCCTCCAGACGGCAAGCTCACTTTCGTCCATGACGTATCCTTCGATGGTGGCCAAGAGGTACACTGGAGGAGCCCTTTTGGTGACTGGCGCATTCTTGGAAAGCGCTTCAACAATCCGATCTTTAACCAACCAGACGGCTCTCCCTCCCTGTCGTGGTCCTGGAACTTTAAGGGAACTTGGCCACCCTCTCTATCCAGACCACTGCCTTCAGGAGCACTTCCGGCACCGTCCTACCGCACGGCTCTTCCCGCCTAACCATGAGGTGGTCAATCAAGTCCGCCTCAGCGCCGGGCACGCTGACGCTTTTGGCCTCCTGGAGCCACTGGCGCCATTGACTGAAATATAACTGACGTACCTCTTGACTGTCGTCGCCCGGGTCTTGACAGGAAGCATTCTTTCAGCTGCCATCCTGTCCGGACAACTTTCGAGCTTTCTCATGGCTGGCGCGTCCATAAGACGAAGCTCTTCCAGAAGCCGATCTGGCCAGATATCGAGCAGACGTTGCTGTCGTGCCTCACACTTCTCTTCCGCGGCTGTCCCCTTTCCTACACGGTTCCTGTCGATGGCACCCACTCGCTGACGATCTCCGGCAGCTTCTCCACTCCTTATAGGACGCGAGCTGCCCATCTGCCCTGGCGGCCAGCCTGGCTGGCTCTTGCGAATCTCTCACCAAATGTCTGACGAAATCTACCAAGCTGTTGCACATAGGGAGGTCGAGCTCCGAAGTTAGCTGTCGGGTTATCGCCTCGCTGTCGATTGAATCCAGCACCGCTGGCTCTCGGGAACCAAAAACCAAGCTGTCGCAGACTTCCGACACTGTCGGATATCTGCCGAGTCTTCTTCCATCGCGTGGGCCAGCCCACGTTCCCTCCCATCCTACGCACATCAAAATTGCCCCCCCTTATAGGCTTGAGCTTTCATATCTGTCATGTCATGTAACGCCATGTCACATGTGTGAAAACTTTCAAACTCCCCATGTTCATACATGTTCACGCGGAAAATCAAAATAAGGTTTCTGTCATTCCTTACGAACGACCGTTCGTACCTACGGCACTCACCTCTAACTTTCAGGCTAGCATACATACACTGTCGTAATTTGTTCCTCATCACGAACGCAAAGCCATATAGACAACTGTTTGCCAATGTGGTCCATTCCATCGTCTGCGAACACGCAACCCCTATAGCCATATGTTCCGAAATACTGGTGAGCTCCGTCGAGAAAAGCGCATGACCTCTGACACCTGCCTAAAAGTTCGCTGTGGACAATCCAAATCCAACTGATTGGACTTTCATTCCCAAGAACCAAGAAGCTCCATGCGGCTGGCCTTCTAGAAAACGTAGTATCATGCGTTGCAGAGGCAGATCGATTAGAATTCCCAGCCATTTTGCGGGCAACAAGTCTACTTGACTTGTCTACTTGTCCGCCGAAATAGTTGTAAATGAACGTATCTGTCTTCTGGTAGGAATTTACGTCCACGGTGAAAATATTCTCGGCCTTGAACACTTTCCGGTCAGTGTCTCTAAAATGTTTCCTGCGGAGTTGGACCTCACCAGTGCGGTTGCCCTGCTCAGAGATGCCCAAACATGCCCCAGAGCGCATACTGTAAATTTACATGACAGCGCCTACTGCTGGCCTTCCACACTCAATAACGCCTGGATTCTTAACTGAATAATGGCATGAAGCTGAGAATGGAAACTAGAATTTACCTGCCGATTCAGTTACTACACACCAGTACCCGCCAGGTGCATTGCCTATAGTGCTCGCAGTGACTCTCGGCGTCTGATCTCCTGGTTTTCGGAATACAAAGGCCAAAACTTGTTCGAGCGCTCAACGAAAACCATCATCACTCAAAGCCAACGGTGGGGCGCCCAGTTATCAGATGTTGCTAGAACGGCTTCAACACCGCCGGTGAATGGGACGCAAGATCCACAAATCCCTCTGACGGAGAACGAGTTGACGGAGGTGGCTGAGCTCTTCGAGGAGGTCCACCGACTGCTCAGAGAGATGGAGGTCAAGCAGTACAGCGAAGCAATTGTGGCGAAGGTGGAGGCGACGGCTGAGGCGCTCCAGTCTACGAATGACCTTTCCAACGTTTCGCCTCAGGCAGTTGACAGCATCCTGAAGCTGCTGACAATGCGCGGCCACCTCCCTGGAGCCCCCTCCATTCAAGAGGAGTTCTCCAAGTGGCCATCAGGCGCTCAGACGATATCGCGATGCAACAAGTTCGCTGCAGCGCGCCACTGCAACAGACGCCAAAATTGATGAGGCGCAGACGATGCTGATGCTTGAGGAGTGCCCAGCAACCGCCTTTGCGAACGTCAAGGCTAACCCTGACACGCTGGCAGCCGTGTTGCACTTCTTGGAGAAGGGGCGCAGAGCGGTGGCACACAAGGCGTGTCTGCTTTTTTCTGCGCTGTTCATTGAGCGGGGAGGTCAGTAGGTCAGCATGTAGACCAGGCAGGCAACCTGCGTGTGTAGTCGTTTTTTGTCATGGTTGCGGATTGCAGATGTGTCAAAGCGTTGCTTTTTGCACCAACGAGCCGGGTCCTTTTCGCCTCCCAGAAAGATGGTGATGAAACGTAGTTTAACATTAGTTTGTTCAATTTTGTTCGGTTTTGTTTCTGCTACGGCTACGGCTTTGAGAGCTATGAATATCTGGGAGGGTCCGTGTTCGCTGCGGCGGTGGGCCTGCAGTCAAGATCTTGTCCAAATTTTGGGGAAGTTTTACGGGAGGCAGTGACAGAGCGACATCAGGACTCAGGACATCACAGCAGCATGATGGCTGCGCAGGCGGATGGACTGTGTTGGCTTTCTTTCTGAAACGAGTGGCATTCTTGCTGACAGGGTCGAGTTGACAAACTTTCTCAGTGCCTGGATCAGTTTTTTCTGTTTGACGTCTGCGTTGTGACATTGTGATGCTTAGGGCTGCTTGCCGTGCTCAGCTGCTGTGACAAACAAACAAGTGCACATAGGGGTGGAGCGCGACGATTGCAGTCCTACGCTGCTGCGTGTGTGCCACTTTTTGCATTCGCCGTAGCTACCTGCGCTGCAGGAGTGAGAGGTTTGAGACGCTTTTGGCAACGCGCCGCCACGCATGTGGGTGTGTGGGATAGCCGCTGCTTCAGCTGAAACGCCAATGATCTAGCTGCTGTTGTATCTGCTGCTGTTGGATTGGACGTTGGTTACCTGCCCTAGCTAACCTATAAGTGCAGTGTTGTGGGTGTGTGAGAGCTTTCAAGTTGACCAGCATGTCCGTTTACTACGCAGTACTTTGGCTGCTATGTGTTTAGGCCGTGACGCCGAATGCCGAGATGGCCGTGGCGAAGTCAGGCGCGTGGACCTTGATCCTGCTTTACAAGACCGTCATGGGGAATAATCCAGGAGGATTTCATGGGCCAATCAGGTTGAATGAACAAAGAACCAGAATCCCCTTCCTTATTGTTCTCCCCTGGCTTCCTTTTCTTTGTGTGGAGTGGTCGGCAGTCAGCGCGAACGGCATAAACATCTTGAACATGTGCGCTGCAACATTATGGCAAATTAACAAACAGTAGCCCGCATTCTCTGGTCGAACCACATGTTCAAGTTGAAACCTCAGTGCCAGACATCAATATAGTTGTCTGTGGACTTTTTCAAATTCTTGAGGCTGATGACAATCACGGTCTTGTTCATGAGCTCTGTCAACTTCTGGATGCTCGCCATTGGCTCACCCTGAGCCCGCCAAAATGCGGGCCACCCTGCTGCCAACCATGGCACGTCTGAACCGCAAAGACGCAAGCAGCCCACGCGGTCCTCGTTTTGCCGAAGATGGGCTGCGTCTTTTCTGGAGCATTCAGGACTGCAGTTCTTGCTTTCCAGGTCCTTGCGATATGTAGCACGCTTCTTCCTCTGCTGCCGGGCGTTCAGCATCAAGTGCAGTTCGGAATTTTTCGCCAGAAGGTGCGCAGATCCACCAAGCTCACTCAAGCGCTTCAACGTGGAATGTGTGATGGTGCAAATGGCCCTGGCACTGGACTGAAGCCTGCTCCACCTGGTCTTAAGGTACCACCATAAAATTACTTGGAAGGTCACATGTTTCCAATGAATTCTTAGGACAGGCGTTGAATGCTGCGTGAGGCTCAGCAAGCAATTGAGAAAACGTGCTCTAAAATCACACAATCTTTTGATTTCTCTCCATTTTATCTGTATCTCGATTGTGCAATAGCCTGAGTTGCAAACGTCAAATCGTCCAGGATTTGGTCAATTTGGTCCGTCCTCAAGAAACGACGGCCCAGTGTGCGCAGCGCATGCCATTCGTACTGCGCAGCCATGAGTCAGAGTCTGCAGGGTATGTCCAGACTTATGATTTCTGAGGAACACGGCTATGGCTAATCTCATAAATGGCCCGATGAAGGCCAACGTAACGTTGACAAAGATTTTGCTCTGGAAGCGATTCGGCTAGACAGAGACCACTCGTTCAACCGCTACTGCGAACGACATGAACGCTCTTGTGGCAAGACTCAGCATTTTCACTTCGTCCAACGACCTGCGCGTCTGATGTGCGTCAATGCACGAAACTGGACACGACGCTACCCAAGGTGTCACCTCACCTTGTTTTACACCGTGACACCTCTTCTTCAGCTCTGTCTTGCCTGTCTGGGGCGCATGAGTAAGAAAACGACATTTCATTACTAGCAACTAGCAGTCAGGGTGACTGGACATTGCTGGGTTCCCCAAATCTCCGAAAGATAGACTGGTCCGTTATGGGACAGCTAGCAGCCTGCCCGGTTGCACGCACAGATTGAATAGCGTCACTGTCCTAGCCCTAGAGTCTACAGCCTGCAATCCACCCACACGCAAGCCCTGAGCTTAAGCGAACACAAAACATGGATCAGACGTCCACTCTTTCACGCTGTTCTTTGTGGACGCATTTGGAACGGTAAGTCCAGTGCTTCGCACCTACAATTCGATTGTTTATTTTTGTGGAAGAGCGGAAGAGCATGAGTCATCGACAAACTTCTTTGCACAGCAAAACACCTTATCAATATCTGGAAGAGGACTTGCTTAGCGTGTCCAGTTTATGATCTTATGGCCACAATGCGCAAATAAAAACGACCATCGATTCTTTTCTTCATGCTCATCTTTTTAATGATCGCGCAATTTTCTCAAGCAATGTGCTTCCTGTATCATCAAGGCAAACTAAAATTCCACAGATTGACGCGGCTCATTTTCATCATCATTTTTTCGAACTTGCGCTTTGCACGCGGTTGCGTGTGACGATTTTGGACAACTGTGCGTTTCACCTGTTTCCGTCCAGTGTTTGGCCACAGTTTCCAAGCAAAAAAATAAAATTCTGCAAAATATCGAAATGCGGAGATCTCTTCGAACGTCATTTTTTTGTTGCACTTACGCTTGCGCGTGACATCCTGGATCCAATCAGCCTTTGCTGCGCTGACCGGTTTACTGAGCACGCGCCTTAAAATTGTTACTTTTTAGATCTTTCGCAACGGCAAGGCTGCAACTTGTAAGACAGCGTAAAAGGCAGGATCCGCTGTGTGTTGCGAAAAGACGCATGTGAACCCTTGATGTCTTTTCAGCCGTCTTCCGGCCTGCTCTGTATGCCTCCGATGACTCACATTGGTCTTGGCAGCCAGGTTCGAAACGGCAATGCCTTCTTGGATGATAAAGTCTGACGACTACCTAGCGAAGCTGAGCTAAGTCAACCATCCATCATGTGTTTGATAGCAAAACAAAAGCCAGTCTAGAAGATTGCCCAGAGCGTCGATGGGTCGATTTTTTTGACGCAGACGCCAATTTAGCAGTAACCTTTTGTTGAGCTTGCGCAACGCCTGACACGCTGGCATCTGGACGCCGAACAAGAGCCACTTCGTAGCCTTTGCACTGAACCTCAAGACCAGCAAGCAATCCTGCGTACCTGGAACGGGCTGTACCAGATGTCCGAAAGCCCACTAAGGCCGCAAGTGATGCCAGAAGCTTTGCCGATGCTGACGTCCAGACTCTCCATCCTCAAACAGGCAAGGCAGGTCACAGGGGAAAACCTCTAGGGAAAACCAAGGGCTAACTGAGGGTCAAGACCGGACTTCGTCGACAACCCACCCAACACAACCCTACCAATCCACTTAAGAATCCACTTGACCCTTTTCGGTAAAAGGCCAGCTGAGAATGTCTCGTACGAAAAATAGCATCCAAATGAACTCTGTTTCCAGGCCCCCTTTAAATTTGTGGAATGAGAAAGTCGTGTCAATAGCAAGATATCTGCAAGTATCTCACAAGACAACATATTTGTCTGCACAAGCACAATAATCTGAGTCCACAAAGATCACTTGAAGGTTCCATCCTGGGCCCTGGGCCTAGAATTCCATCGTTGGCAGCTGCAGTTGGCGCACCACGGCCAAAATCAATTTTTTAGATCGTTCGTCAGTGGCTGAGAGCGCATTCTCAACTGACATTCAAGCTGGCAGCTAGCACGCTAGATCCAAGCACAAATCCGTACAGCAATCCTTGAAGGCACGCCTGTACCACGCTTGATCGAAGAGCAATTGCACCAACAGATCAATCAGTCTGTTGCGGAGGGAGGACAATGGGCCTCGACAGCGCAAAAGACGGTAACAACTTGGAAGAATCACGCGGTCCTGCAGGATGAGCTTGCTATAAACTTTACACCAACTCGAAAGAAACCTGTGCCGTTGAGTTTGGTTCGTTGGCTGTTTCTTTTGCGATCCTGCATTGCTTTCTCAGAATTCAGCAAAAACTTGCGTTTCTTCCCTTGCCAATGAAACTTGGAAGATTCGGATTTTTTCTAAAGCATCTAATTTTTTCGCTGGCTCAGTTTCCGTGTTTTTTTGCCACTGTGTCGGAGAGTTCAAGAGCTTGTTGACCTTCTTTTCAGAGCCTGCAATACGATAGACGGAGTCTCATCTTGCAGATTTTCGTTTTCAAAGCATACAAAAGGAAAAACTTTTGAAGCGTAAGTAAGAATTCTGCAAAACTATATTCAAATAGAAGGATTTTCTAATTGCTTGCGTGCGAAGCAAGCAGCAAGGGTAAGAATGTGAATCCACTTGCAATTCAAAGACCAGCGCTAGGCAAAGGAGTCTTATACAAACAGAGAAGTCAAAGACTTTCCTTACAGGATTTTGCACTTTCAGTGTAGAAGTGTCAAATCTCAGTACAAGTGTTTGAAGTCGTTTCAGATACATGACTTTCTAGCATTTTTCGGATCGAACCTATATGTCAACACACGTCACACAAGCTGCAAGCCAACACGTAAGCATTTGGATTTTTTGGATTCACATGCAAACTTAGAAAATAACCTTGCAAGCATGACATCTCTCGAACAAAAGCTGTTGTTGGTTTGCACAAAGGACGTCCCGCACTTACGAAACACAATAAAGACATTTCTCCAGAGCCTTACATGTTTTAGTGCAATGACATTGTGTGGCGGAGAAAGATCTAATTTTTTTGGGCCATAGAAGCAAGGCCTGGAAAATGACGAGACCGCCTTGCATGTTTGGCCTCAACACAAGAGAGCAGCTTCCTTTCAGCCTTTTTGCGCTCAAATTCAGTTCGTTGAGTCTCATCCAGGGAGGATACCTCCAAAAGTCCAACATGGCGCAATGTAGCCGATTCTCAACTAGAAGCAATCTTGTTGGAACGAAACTTATCTTCCAGACCGGTGCTGGACAATCCCTGGTCTCCAAAGCCTTCCAAAGGTGAAAACCATCCACGAAACACCTGCCAGCGACGCATTACAATGGATAAAGATGGGAACTTTGTGACGCCTGCGATCACTGCCCGTCGTCTAGGTGCGCCCAAGAACGGCGCTGAAACTGGCAAACAAAGGCTATCAAGCCATGACATGACTCCTCTCAAAAAGCGATCATCTTTCTTGACCACACGCAGTTGCAAAGACAGAACGATAGCAACTTGACGCACTGGTGCAGACGCAGCCTTCATATTTGACAACGGAGATAAGTGAAGACTGGACGTAAAGAATGCAGAGCGGGCAAGCGGCTGAACAGCAACTTTTCATCCTCGTCAAAATAATCTCTTTCTTTTCCGTTGCTTCTGCAAAGAAGCAGAAAAGCGGGCCGCACAATCGGCACGCCGCCTTTGATATGCCAGTGTTGGGCGTGGCACGCCGTCTGCGGACCAATGTTGCCCGTAAAGAGATTGTCCAGTTGTTCACAGTTTCAAAACTCTTGCACAAGACGACTGGAATGAACTGACATGTCTAACGCAACGCACTCGGATGTTTTCTCAGGAAGTGCGCAAGCTCTGTTTCACTTGTACTTCTGGTTTTTGCGCCTTGCATATGGGCATCTTGCACTAAGCGGACAGACGTGTAATGTCCAATCTCCATAGCTTGAACACCATGACGCCATGAACGGTACCCAATAAAGACTCAAGATCGAAGTTTCGAGCAACAGCAGCAAAAATCCAAAATTCTTGTTTTGTTGAAGTCTCACAAGTTTTTTTCGGCAACGCACAGGCAGGCGACTGAGAAGGCTCCGGTAGCTGTGCCTGGGCTTTGAGAGGCTTGCACAGGAAGCTGCTGGCATGTGAACACGATTTTGTCGGACTTCATGTCCGAGCACACGACACACATGGACATGTTAGAGCTGACTTCGGTGCGCCCAGCTATCATCCACCTTGCAAGACGCGGTCGAGCCTGTATAGAGCCTCTTACGGTTCTACTTCAGTGGTAAAGTTTACTGGTGGTCCGTCATGTGGGTCCAACAGTCCAGAACCCCGAGGCTTGTAGCCGGCACTTTTGCACGTTCCTAGAACCCATCGACCACCCTTAAGGCTATCTGACTTATTCATAGACAAGTCCGCAAGCTTGAACGCCTTGAGCTAAAAAACCGGATGTTGAGTCAAGAGTTTTACTGGAAGACAACACTGAAAGGTGCATGACTCTTTTAGCCTACAGACCATGTTCAGCAAGACCTTCTCCACATCACTTGGAATTGTCTTTGGGGGCGGGAGGGAGAAAACAACAGCCGGAATCCAGGTTCAGAACCCAATCTTATGGCTGCAATATGGACAAACTATTCTTGAAACACAAGCCTAGGTCACGCGCTAAGCAGAAGTGTGCCATAAGTTATCAAAACGCCTTAACTTAGTTTGATGCTGAAGAATGTTACAATTTTTCTGCCCATGTCCAACCTCAAAATTTGATAACAAATGGTGCGTCGCACGAATGCTACATTATCTGGCCTTGCCTACTACCTCGAAATGTCGCCCACTATCGTAAAAACGACTTTCCCTCCTTTCGACGCTTACGTAGAACCGTCTTTTTCTCTCTTGCTCCCAGCGCACGGATTTTACCCCTGCTGCATCAAATTTGATGGTTCACTCTGACGCCATGCGACGCATTTCTGATGAGCGTCGTTTTGTCATCGCACCTTTGATGGATGTTGACCTTGTTTCACTTCAGTCAAGAAGGTAGGATTCTTGCTGCTTCTTGAGCTTGCTTAGTTAGCAAGCGCGAGAACGCCAGCGGAAGACTTATTCGGAAATTGTTAATTATGCAGGTGATTCGTTAGGTTTCCTCTTCTTTTAGTGGATTAAGACCAGGGAAGGTAGTGGTTGGACATGGAAACAGTGTACGGCAGCTGCAAGCTGGTTTTGTCGGCAAAGAAGGATAGTTGGCTGCTGAACTACCCTGGAGAAATCTGCGCTCGAGGATCCGTTAGCGGCAGAAATATGGCCCAACAGTTGGACTACCTGGACAAACTCCTTCGACATCCGATAGCTTCTACAAGGCAGTCAAAGTTTCGGCGACAGCGAAGCCCCCCAGCAAGAGGGCGAGCTGCAGTCCTGGTAGAGGCGGCAGGTAGTAGTGGCAACGCGACACACATGAGCCACAAGCAACCAAGCCGGAATTTTGGAGAAGGGAACGCGTAAACCTCCGCCTTGGTTTGCAAGAACGCGTTAACAAAAGCGTCGCAACCCGACGGCGTGCCCAGCACCACCATGCCTTGCCGTTCTGCCGGCAAAAGGGGCCGCCAACCCATACTGGTCGGCGCCCAGGCAGCGGCGGAAGTTCCGCCCGCAATCGGTTCCTTGCCCGCAGCGTTCCAAACCCGCCGTTTTGCCGAGACTCAAAATCTATGTTGGCGCTCTGCCAATGCAGCGCGGAGGGCACGGAAGGTGCATGGGGACTGCGCGTTCGGCCGGGACGTGATGTATGTGTCATCCCAAAATGCATAGAAGTTCTCACCAAGGCGGAGAGTGGAATGGGCCGTCTGCAATGCGCGGCAGGCGCCGACCAAGAACAGTCCGGGCATCAACGGGTCCCCCTGTTCGCCACTCTCCGCCTGGAACACGGTGTGGGCCTGGAAGGACTTGTCATAAAAGAGGTACGCACTGCCTCCGCCATAGAACATGCGGATAAAAGAGATGAGGGGCGCCAAAGCTGGGCAATTGCGGAGGCCTTGGAACATACAACTGCGCGAGATGTGATCGTAGGCCCCAACCCCATCCACATTAACCACTGTTGAGGACTGATGGGACTTTCCACAAACTAAAGGGTTACCATTAATCACCAGCAAGGGTGGAATAAGCCGTCCGTAACACCCGGCGCACGCCAACTGCGGGCAATCCGAACATTAATGAATCCCCCTGTTCGCCACACTCAGCGTGGGATATGATGCGCCGCTGGCCGGGCTTGCCATAGGGTATTTACGTCGTTGTCCTGACCGTAAAACGTGCGCACGAACGGTATCAAAGCCGCGAAAGTTGGGCCACACAGCTACGGGAGACGCAGGCATAGGCTCCCCTTAAATCTGTAAGAACCTTTGTGGTCCAATTGGTAACTCGATCGGGCGGCGAAGCGGAGCGCCAGTGTCAGAACTTCCGTGCCCCCCTCATAACGTGTGGTGCATGTCTTTTACAAGTGGGCATCCGATCGTTGAGTGCACGGGACAGGGCAGCGAATTTTACGTGCACAGAGCAAACTGGCGAGCAACACCACTTTCATCCCATGCGGTTGCGGAGGGGCTGCAGTGCGGGCGAGGGAGGGCTGGCAGGCTGCGCAACACAGGGCACGCATGCTGAGGATAAACATTCCGCAGCTGCCTCATTGAAAGTTTGCCGCACGAGATTTCGATTTTCAGGTTGATCGCGGCGCACATAACCATGAGTCCAGAGTTCGTAGTAGACGCTCCCCAAAACTTGTCCTCACCAATGATGTTATCGATTGGCGCCCGTCTACTTCAGGTCTTGTACCGCCCTTCAGGAACCTGCGTACACTCGCTCTTGCCTTAAAACGAACTTGCGGTTCTAAAGCAAAAGCGCTTTCACTCTTTTTGCTTTCGACCCGGCTTGCCGCCAGCAGGCGGAGCGCGCTGGGCGCGGAGGTTGTCGCGCAGGATTCCTTGCGTGCGCCGGAAGAAGCTGCGGGTGAATATGTGCCCTCGCGCTCCACCCTTTGGATCCTTAGACCAAACGACCAGCTTCCGGCAACATACCTCCATGTTGTTTGTGAGTGGCACCCGGAAATTGACTGGCAGTACAATTTCAGTGTGCAACTACTCGCCGTCCTGGTCGTCCTCTGACGCGATGGGATGATAGACGCTGCTCATTTTGTGAACGACATTTTCCCAACGTACCTTGCTGGACCCGAGTAGCGTCTTGTACAGAACGGAAACACAAAGCCCTGAGTTTGTCACTAAATCCTGACGCTGAAGCGCAGGGTTGTGTGTTGCATCTGCTCATGCTTGGACGCAGCGCCGTGCGAAACCTCTTGCCTAACCTTAACCAGACTTCGCACGAGCTTCTGTTGTCCCAAGCTGGCTCTGGCGGCCCGCGGGCCATCACAGCGCTCCCCACCGCGCCTGAACTCCGCACGCCTTCTGAACGCATGCGCGTTGTCCTCTTGAAGCTCCCGCTGCTGCACGTGCCCAGGCATTGCCGCTGTGGCGGTGCTTTGGATGAGCTCGGGGAGCACCGGGCAGCCTGCCCTGCCACGTGTTCTGGGCCCGCGACGCGCGCCATTTCAACGGGCCGCTGCCAGAATTGGTCGGGAAGGCGGGGCCAGGGTGGCGACCAATGTTTTGCTGCGTGACAGGGCGGCCCCTTTAGGGCACAGGGGGTCACACAAATAAATTTCGCATAGAACAGCCTGTACAAAAAAGTTGTTCTCAGGAGACTTCATTCTCGAATTTGAAGCGTGAAATTCACATACTCTTTGCAGTGGCTTGACCACAATGT